>CM033477.1:121393314-121442333 GCA_019447015.1 Hymenochirus boettgeri | reverse complement strand
AGAGTATATAGACTATACATATAGACAGTATATAGACTATTCATATAGACCGTATATAGACTTTACATATAGACAGTATATATACTATACATAGAGAGAGTATATAGACTATCCATATAGAGAATATATTGATTATACATATAAAGAGTATATGGATTATACATATAAAGAGTATATAGACTATACATATAAAGAGTATATAGGCTATACATATAAAGATTATATAGACTACATATAGAGAGTATATAGACTATACATATAGAGAGTATTTAGACTATACATATAGAGAGTATATAGACTATTCATATAGAGAATATATAGATATACATTGAGTATATGACTATATACATATTAGAGTATATAGACTATACATATAGTGCGAGTATTTAGACTATACATAGAGAGAAGTATTAGACTATACATATAGAGAATATAGATTATACATATAAGAGATAATATTATCATAGAGATAGATATAGACTATACATAAGAGATATATAGACTATACATATAGAGAATATATAGACTACACATAAGGTATAAATTAGACTAAATATAGAGAGTATATTAGACTATACATATAGAGAATGTATAGATTATACATATAATGAAGTATATATAGACTATACATAGAGGAATATATGATTACGCGGATATAAGAGTATATAGACTATCATAGAGGAGAATATAGACTACACATATAAGAGGTATATAGACTATACATATATAGAGTATATAGACTATTCATATAGAGAATGTATAGATTATACATATAAGAGTATATAGACTATACATAGAGAAATATATAGATTACATACAAGGATAAAGAGTATATAGACTATACATAGAGAGAGAATATAGATATTCATATAAGGAGTATATAGACTTACATAGAGAGAATATATAGATTACACGGAAAAAGAGTATATGACTACATAGAGAGGAATATGATAACATATAAGAGTATATAGCTATAGAGATATATAGACTATACATAAAGAAATAGACTATACATATAAGAGTATATCTATATAAAAGAGAGTATATAGACTATACATAGAGGAGATATATAGACTATACATATAAGAGTATATAGACTATACATATAGAGAGTATATAGACTATACATAGAGTCTATATACATACATATAAAGAGTAATATAGACTATACATAATAGAGGTATATAGACTATACATATATACAAGAGTATAAACACTATACATATAGAGAGATATGACGATACAAGTAGAGTATATAGACTATACATATAAGAGTATATAGACTATACATAAAGAGGTATATAGACTATACATAGAGAGAGTATATAGACTACACATGTAAAGAGTATATAGCTATCATATAGAGAGTATTAGACTATACATATAGAGAGTATTTAGACTATTCATATAGAGAATGTATAGATTTACATATAAAGAGTATATAGACATACATAGAAGATTATAGACTATACATAGAGAGAGTATATAGACTATACATAGAGAGAGTTATATAGACTATACATATAAAGAGTATATAACATACATAGAGAGAGAGTATATGACTATATATATAGAGAATATATTGACTATAAATATGGAGAGTGTGGATTTCAGGGTTGGATTAGAAGTCAAGTAGCTCACTGACTGTTCTAATAATTCCCTTACCTACATAGAGCCATAATCACCTATTTTAGTGTTCATTTCTAATACAAATGGTACAGCTATCTCCTGCACATTGACCCCCCCCCCATACTCTTCCCCCTTTGGGGGTTTCATTTAGCCAGTTCACCCATTGGGTGTCTGTGTTTGTTGAAGGGGAGGGGTGCATACCACCAATCAGGGACACAGCATCTACAGCTCCTCTGTTCCCATGAGGCTACAGGCTGTATAGGGAGCTGAGAGCTGCTCCTGTCCTATTCTGCTTTTTAATCCAATGAAGGCAATTTTCTAGGACAATCACAACATGTTTTAATGCATATGTATGAAAAAGGATGTTCTTTCTTTCCTCCTTCCAAGAGACCAGCTCTCCATGTTTGGGTAATTGATGGACGTGACCCTGTATTCACAATGTTATTTGGAACCATCAGAATGCCTAACTTGTAAATTGCCCGCTTGTATCTGAATTAATATCTCATTCATCATCATTATGGGTTGATAAGTTAATTTAACCATTTCATTCTGATTTAATGAGCTATAGTTAAATTAATGCCACATAATATATGAAGTAACATTTAAATTGAGGCAACTGGGCTGAGACAGAAGGCTGCAGCTATTGGACTGAGATATTGTGACATAAATCTTTCTCATCTATGCAGCCAGTCTGTTCTTGCTAGCAATTGAAAACTATTTATTCACTTTTTTTTGTCTTGCATTGCCAAGTGGTGTAAGGTAATTATAGAAGCTTGAAATGATTTCCTTGGATGTCTTTATTACAAATGGGGATGGTACAGAGATGGACACATCCTTTGTATGGAGAGTTTAGATACATTTAAAGATTATAAAGCACTCAGGATGGTCCAGTCTCCTTAGCAAACCCACAGAGCCTAAGTCAGCTGCATCAGACCCTGACTTACAATGTTATGTTCAATGTTACAATGTTCTTGTGTCACTGAATTAGAATGTTCATTATGTTACACTGTTTCATTACATTACAGTGTTACAATGTTTGATTAAATGACACTGTGTTACAATGTTACAATGGGTGTGTTACTATGGTGCGTGTTTGGAAATTGGGCTTATTTATGTGGGCAAGGGTCACTGTGATGTCACTTTTGACATATTATAAATATATTAAGGGTGTTGTTTTTTTGTCTTTATGGGATCTAACCACAGATGGACTTTAATGTCTTATTACGAGGTTAATCTGTCGAAGGAGAAATAATAACAAATTAAATATATTAAAGTGTAACGTTTATGCTTTGAATAAGATGAAAGAGATGGTTTAATGTTGTACAGAGATAAGTGTCCTTGCACAAGGAAACCCAATTCCAATCCACTAATGTTTAAATCCGTATCATTGTCTGGACATTAAGCAATGTAAGTTGGTGTTTGGTTTTTTTAACATCCTCTACTATGACTAATTCACACACTCACTCGGTATTCACTCACACACCCACTCACTCATGTATTCACTCACTCACACACTCACTCATGTATTCACTCACACACTCACTCACTCATGTGAGTGAGTGTGTCATGTATTCACTCACACACTCACCCTCCCTCCATCACTCATGTAACATCACCATTCAGGTATTCATCATCTCATTCGTTCACTCACTCAATCACTCCACTCACTCATTCCTTCACTAAGGTATTTACCACTACTATGTTGCTCTTTTCCTCTTCCCCGTTGCCCTTTCTGACTTCCCATTAATTATCATGGCCCTTCATTCACAGTCTTCCTGAACCTCATTCCCTCTCATTCCCCAAATCATTTTTACCAGTATTTACACATTGTTCAGTTTGATTCACAAAAAACAGCATTTACAACCAAAAAGTCATGGCCCTTTAGTCCCATGTTATGGGTCATGTGAGAAACAAGCTTAGACAGACATAAACACAAAATATATGATGATAGATAAGTGATAGATAGACAGACGATAGGAAGGCAGATAGGCAGGGATATGGATGGATAGATAGATTAGCAGACAGACTGATAAATAAATAGATAATGGATAGATAAATAGATAAACAGATAGATAATAGACTGGTAGATAGATAGATAGATAGTATAGATAGAAGATAGATAGATAGATAGATAGATAGATAGATAGATAGTATAGATAGACGACAGACGATAGATAGATAGTATAATAGATAATAGATAGATAGAATAGAGATAACAATAGATAGAGAATGACTAGTGATAATAGATACGTAGTAGATAGATAGATAGATAGTAGATAGATAGATAGATATGATAGATCGATAGATAATTAGAATAATGATAGAAGATAGATAGATAGATAGATAGTGATGATATTGATAGATGTACAATGATAGATCTTATGTCGATTATGTTATAGTTGATGACGTGATGGTTGTGATGTAGATGTATTGAGATGATGTAGATAGTGTTAGTAGATGATGTAGTAGTAGATAGACTCGATAGGATACGTAGATTAGATAGATAGATTAGTAGATAGATAGATTTTGATGATACTAGATAGATAGTTAGACTGATAGATAGTAGTAGATAGATTAGATAGATTGATAGATTTAGATATAGATGATGATAGATCGATTAGTAGATAGATGTGATTACGCTAGTGATAGATAGATGATAGATAGATAGATAGATAGATACGTGATAGATTACGATAGATAGATATAGATTTAGATAGAGATAGATACGATAGATTACGATAGTTGATAGATAGATAGATTAGATAGATAGATCTAGATGATAGATTAGATACGATGATAGATATAGATAGATAGACTAGATAGTAGGATAGATACGATAGATAGTAGATGATAGATAGATAGATAGATAGTATAGATAGATAGATAGTGATAGGATAGATAGATAGATTAGATACGATAGAGATAGCTATGATAGATAGATGATATGGTAGTGACTAGATGATAGATAGATGGATACTGGATGATAGATGATAGATAGATAGATCGATGATTAGATTTAGATAGTAGATTATATTACGTTATTTTATGAACATGAACGATCTGTTTGGGCCAACGGGAATTTCCCGTCACCGTGGCTCCTCAAACAACCCTTCCTAAAACCAATAATAAAGAATCGTGTGCTTCTCCCTTGGCTCTGTTGAATGAAACTATAACTTTAACTCATTATTATTAACCCTCAACGGCCATACTAGGAACCACAGGGAAGGGGACACCTTGGTCAGATTACCCATCCATTTTGTTTGGATTCTTCTGGTGAGGGATTTTTTTGGTCCCATTTGCTGCCCTTACATTTTCCCCTCCCTGCAGCAGCTGTCATCCTGCATTATTCGCAGTCAGCTAAATGAAACATTATTCTAAACAATTCATCGTAATCAGTTCGGTCCACACTTACAAGAACACACGTTTAATAGGCAATCAATCACCTGGAACAAGCAAGTTGGTTCTTAACAGCTCATAAACAGTGTGTAATGAAGAATTGGAGGCTTAGCATGACATGCTCTGATCAGATATATCAATGTCAAAGATGGGATGAATGTCAGTGAATGGAGGTTTCATGTCCTTCCTATAAAATCTTCAATTAACAACAAGCAAGTTCAATTACCCAGAAAATACAGTCAATTAAATAGGGGCTGATTGGACAGTGTGGGGGGTGGAGGATCAATTTTTTTTTTTTTGCATTCTTATTTGGATGTGGACATGTAATTGTTTTCTTCCTATTAATACGGGGAAAGGATAGAAATATATAAACCACCTGCCATGAACAATGGTGGGCACTCTGTTATTATTTATTATCATGGAATTCTGGGATAGAATAGGGAGAAGGTTTGGTCTAATGTCGTTCTGGTCTATGTCCCCATTTATCTCAATGGAGTTAAGGGTTACCACCTCTTGTGTTATTGCAGAATTCTTGTAAAAAAAAAAAAATTACAACTATACATCAAGCAACCTTAACTGTGCCCCTTCACCATCCTATTTTGTAGTGGATGCATTAGACAGGATGGGGGTGGAAAGAGAGAAAGCCTCTTTATCTAAGCATCTCCTCCAGGGAGCACTCTGGTATATATATTTAACTAAACTGCAATTAAAGGCAGTATCAGCTTGTATCATTTACAGCTAATGCAATAATAACTAAATTACAGGCCAGCATGGTTTGTGCTAGCAGACTCTGTAATTCCCAACAGTTTTAAAGCATCTTGTAATTAATGCCAGAATGAGCTTGTAAAGATATTTTCATGTAAGGACATCTTGGTTAATGGAATAGAAATAGACTATTTTGCACACCCATTGACTTGCCATTCTCTACTGGATTATCGATTTGCCAGCAGCCTGGAACTTTACAGAGAGACTTGATATTTAAATTCGGTTTGTACTTAGCAGTGTCACCTTTAATAACATTTTTTGACACAATTATTTACATCTTTTGTGCTTGTTTTTTTGTTAACCTGGGACATAACAAGTTGCACCCTTACAAAGGAAAGCTTTGGTCATGTTAGATTTTACACTGATGTCTCATTTTAAAGGACATGCACAGAGCATTCTATAAAATGTGTTTTTTTTTTAAAGGTGAGAATGATTATTTGCTTTCCAATTACTATAATGCTGAGATCTTTTTATTTTAGATCGATCCTAATGTCACAGACAATCGAATCTATAATACCTTATTCACTTTAGATTTTTTTTTATTTTTTTTATCACTGAACACAATAAATATATACAAAGCTTTTTGTTTAATTATTGCACATTTGTAAAATATAGTACAGTGAATTGTTACAGACACCAATATTTAAAACACACATTTGTACAGATTTCTTTTACATATATATATAATGTACATTTATAAAGGATCTAAATTACATAAATAAACCGTATGAAATTCTCACTGATATTAGAACCAATTCGAGACTGTAAACAGTATTGCCCAGTATATATCTCTGATTTCTTCAACTGTTAGATCAAATCATTACAGTCAATGTGTAACAGTGCTAGACTTTACCCCTGTCCATAAATCATATATTAACAAAAATAAATATATTTTTGACAAAATTATTTTAGTCTCACAAAAAAAAACACACAAAAGGGACGAAAATTATTTATAGGGAGACAAAATTTCAAGTTTCAGAGCAAACGAATGGGAAACAAATCTAAAAAAAAAAAATCATTAAAAATTGTAAAATAACAAAATAGCAGATAGACAAGTGCGATCTTTTTATTAGTGGTTTGGTGAACCAGAAAGGGACATTTTGCTCCATTGTAGAAGGAAATTCCAGTGTCTTTTAATTATTAGATTTGTGATATACCTGTACAGATCCTGTATATTGATTCCTCTATAATAAATACTGTGTAAACAAACATGCAGGAAAGAGAAACATTCAGTCAACACATGGATGATCAGCCTATTGGAAGGTTTAAATCCATATATATTCCTAGGCACATTAATATAGGTGTGTGTGTCTACGTGAGTGTACAGTGTAAACGTCCTTTGTGTTTATCAATGTATTTAATATTTGTTTACCTCTTTTTTTGTGAATGTGTAATCTGTGTGGGTTTTTGTGTATTTTTGTATTCTTTTTTGTGTTTTATTTTCTGTTTTTTTGTCTGCAGTTTTTTTTTGTGGAATGTAAACCTTTAATCTTTAATTTTAATATTTTTTGTGTGCATCTCCTTTTGTTTGCTAACATTTTTGTGGTCTTGTGCTGTGTGTTTATTTTGTGTGTGTCTGTGGTTGATCATTGCTGCTCTCACTAGGCAAGTCCTGCTCTGGGCTGTACAGGCCACTGCCAGTTAGGAAAGGCCTGCTCTTCAGAAGATCTCATTATGTGAGGACTGAAGTGGCTTGCAGGGAGCATTATGGAAATGTGGAGATTTGATTTAATGAGGCCTCTCACACTGGTGGAAATATCAGCTTTAAGGAGAAAAGTCTGCCAGGGTGTCCCAGATACCAAAATGAAAATGCCAATTCTGATGATAAGAACTAAGGGGAGGGGGGTGGGGGTTCAGGTAACAGATCTAACAGTAAAGAGCATCCATCCTCGCACCAAGAACAATGTTTTATGTACCAAGCCTCTTATCTGTCTCTCCTAATGACTTCCCTTAGGGGGTTGTTAGTACCTGACAGCAGGTCTCTATGCGGGGAACTTTCATCCAATTCTACATTCTAAGGAGGTCCATCAGAGAACATGATTGGCATTTTCGTCATAATCTGCACATTATTAGCATCAGAATTGACAGGGCAATAACAACTGCTAGTTTGTGATGTTCTTCTCAAAGTTCAGGGATGTCCCTCTGGATCCATGGTCTGGAGAAGGGAATTTGTGGTACCCAGAGGTGGAAGGGACATTCATCAGACACTGTGAGCCATGGAGGCCCCAGTCTCACCATTCAAGTGTTCCAGACACAGTATAAAAGAGATGGGGAGGGGGTAAATCTTGGCTCCCAGATAATAACAGAAGCCACCAGGGCTACAAAACAAGGAGACATACAGCAAACCAAAGTGTCACCCAGATCATGGCAAAATGACCCATTGTTCTCCCACCACCACCACAATCATGTCAAAACTGAATCAGCAATTGGCCCGGCCCTGCACTGTACATACAGTTACCTAGACCTTACCAATCAATGATCACTGTATAAAAAGTACAGGGGTCTATAAAAAACAGTCCCAGTGTCAGTAGGTGGCTGGGGTCAGACCTGCATTGGGGAGTCAGTCTGGGGGTGAGTTATCTTGTTAGAGGGGTCTCCTCTCTTTGATCCGGGGGGGAGACTGAAGTTTTACTGAGCACAGCAGCTGAGTAAGGGAGGAAGCTGCTCTCGACCTCTGGGGGGCCCCAGTGCAAGTGAAATCCGACCCCTGCTGGCCGAGCCCAGGGCTGAAGCTGTTGGTTTTGTTGGCAGCTGAGGCAAGAACAAGGTGAAGAGCTGGGGCTGAAGCTGCTGCTGCGGCGGCCGCAGCGGCTCTGCTGCAGCTGCTGTGCTGTTGATACCTGCAGGGGTCTGATAGAGACCCGGGTGCCTGAAGCTGCAAAGTAGTTCCGGTCTGGAGTAGGGGTGAGAGAGCGCGCGGAAAGTGTCCAGGGGGGGCGATGGAGGTGGCAAAGGGTGAAGCGGCCGCGGCTGCAGCTCCTGAAGCAGCGGCTCTGCAGCGGCCGCCGTAACTCCTACGTGCGGGTAGTAATGTAAGGGTACGTGGGAGTGGAAGGGGTAAGGAAGGCTCCCAGTGGCCGCAGCGTGGGTCATCATGTAGGTGTAGAAACTGGGGTCGCAGGGTGAGGCCAGGACATGGCCAGGCGCTGCCTCTTGTCCTTCATCCTGCGGATTTGGAACCAACACCTGTAGGGCAGAGAATGCGGCACGTCAATAAGCAGAATTTCCACAATCCCATCAGGCATAGCTAGCTGGCAATCCTCTACCCCCTCCCACTGGAATCCTGGGCTAAACCTTCCCTTTACATATTATATACCGTGTGTTCAATAAATTAATTACATGTAAACTGAATTTAACCTTGGCTGCTGCAGAACGTTCTTAAATGTGTAACATGTCAATCACCTTATTCACTGAGACCTAAGAACGGAGCAATTCTGGTTTAAGGGTCCCAAGAGTTCTGCATCAGTGACATTGTCTTACCCATTGTCTTTACCTAGTGACAGTGACCCTCCCATGCACTTTCTACAATGGCCCAAATAATTAACATCACCCCCCCCTTCTCCCATAAGTTATAACACCCTGGATTGTCACAATAACTTGCAGTAATATTATCATTTACAGCTGAAACTTATACACATCAAATTCTATATACAATACAATATTCTCCATCCTTATATAAATGGTAATGGGACACCTTTAAAACATTCATGTGTTAAGAAAGTAAATCCATATTGGATATTACACAAGTTATCCAGACATGTGGACAAAGGGAACTTCTAATGAACAGGAGTTTAGCTTAATGCAGCCCAGTTAAAACAATGTTGTAAGGTAGCCACATAAGCTACACCAGTTATTGTTATGTTTTCTTATAATATATAATGTATATAATAATATATAATGTATATCTATCTATATAATATTCTAGCAATACTTTCTGTTTAATAAAATAATGATGGCGTCAGCTGTGTAACATTAAAGTGAGAGACTGTCTCTGAGTAATACCCCAACACCAGCCCAGTGGAGAATTTACTGTAATTGGGTCCTTCTCAGTCTTGTTTAATAATGTGAAACAACTAATAACCTTCAAAAACTAAATGAGAAGAAAATGGAACAGGCAGTGGTAAAACTAACGTTCATATGAATAGATTGTGTATGAAAAATTGAAAATGCCCCTATCTATCTATGTAGAGTAAAACACAACACAGCAAGAAAAGGGTTTAAACATCTTAATATCCAATATTACAGGTTGTACCACAATGTCAGGGCTGTGTAAACATGGACAGGCTTTTCTAATAGGGCTACACAGCATTAAGTGGAATTAAATTGTTAATAATTTTAGCTACAGGATAAAAAAAAACACATAATTAAAAAAAAAAACACAAAAATCTTGATGTTAAAAAAACCCACACAATTTAAACCTGGTAAACCACATTGTATCCACATTAAACAATGTGCAGTTTAGTTTAGTTCCCTTTTTTGGCAGTAATGTGACAGTGAAATACCCATATTTAGCTCTTGATGTAAAGTTTATATTTCCAATATTTATTATATAAATTGAAGATGAGGCCTTGCCATGAAATCCCCCTGGGACCTGATTTATATATAGGGAAATGTTCGTTAATTTGCTCTGTGGTTTGTAAGGTTTGGGGATTTGTATTTATTTATTTTTGCAATTTTTTTTTAATTTCATTTATACATCTATCTGTCTGTCTGTCTGTCTGCCTGCTGCCTGTCTGTCTGCCTTCTGTCTGTCTTATATATATCATGGGTGGGGGTCCCACATACCTTGATGGTGGTCTCTGGCAGATTTAATGCTGCAGCCAATTCACATCTCCTTGGCCTGGACACATAATTTTCATCACGGTAAAATTCCTTTTCTAGCGTGCGATCTGCTCTCTGGTAAAAGCTGTGCGGTATCTGCGCACCTGATCTGCGGCGGAGCTGGAGCTACCAACTGTTTCCCCCATTCAAACTGCCTAATCCGGACTGACAGAAGAGCTATGGTACTCGCCCTGATGAGCTGCTTTCTGCAACAAACAAACATGGAAAGTGTCACACCAAGCAAGCACAGACAATCATACCCCGAAGTACAGTATACAATGGTTATGAAGTGCGGACAGTGTAAAATGTATCAAGTAGTACAATATGTATTCAATGTATCATACAGGGCTGTACAGTGTGCAATGCATTAGTATAGTAATACAATATATATATTAGTACAATAGAGTGTACAATGCAAGCATCATGTAGTACAGTGTACAATGTGATTATTCAGTGTACTGTGTATCATATAGTGCAGAACAATGTAAAATGTTTCATATGGTGCAATATAGTTTACATTGTATCATATAGGTGATGTACAGAGTATAATGTATTATTAACATTATAGTTATCATATAGTGCAATATAGTGCAATACAGTGTAAAATATTATTATTGACAGTATACAATGTATCATATACTGGATTTACAGAATAATGCATTATTACAGTGTATCGTATAGTGCAATACAGTGTAAAAATCATTATTACAGTATACAATGTATCATATACTAATTTACAGAGTTAAATGCATTATACAGGTGTATCATATAGTGCAATACAGTGTAAAAATGCATTATTACATCTGCAATGTTCAAAATATTGATGTAGAATGTAAAATGTATTATTGTCAGTATACAATGTATCATATAGTGATGTACAGTGTAAGATGTAATTATTAGAGTATACAATGTATTATGTAGTAATTTACACTGCAAATGTGATTATCAGTGCAATATAGTGTAAAATATTTAATATAGTGCAATATAGTTTACATGTACCATATAGTGATTCACAGCGAGCAACATGTATTATCGCTGTATGCAGTGTACCATACAGTGCAATACGTAAATGTATATACAGTATACAATGTATCATTTAGTAATGTACAGTGTTAAATGTTTATTACAGATGCAATGAATCATTTAATAATGTACAGTGTAAAATGTTTTATTACAGTATACAATGAATCATTTAGTAATAACAGTGTAAATGTATTATACAGTATACAATGAATCATTAGTAATGTACAGTATAAAATGTATTATTACAGTATACAATAATCATTTAGTAATGTACAGTTTAAAATGTATTATTACAGTATACAATGAATCATTTAGTAATGTACAGTGTAAATTATTATTACAGTATACAATGAATCATTTAGTAATGTACAGTGTAAAATGTATTATTACAGTTATCAATGAATCATTAGTAATGTACAGTGTAAAATGTATTATTACAGTATACAATGAATCATTTAGTAATATACAGTGTTAAAATGTATTATTACAGTATACATGAATCATTTAGTAATGTACAATTTAAAATGTATTATTACAGTACACAATGACTATTTAGTAATGTACAGTATAAAATGTATTATTACAGTATACAATGAAATAATATGTAATGTACAGTGTAAAATGTATTATTACAGTATGCAATGAATCATTAGTAATGTACAATTTAAAATGTATATTAGAGTATACAATGAATAATTAGTAATGTACAGTGTAAAATGTATTTTACAGTTATACAATGAATCATTTAGTAATGTACAGTGTAAAATGTATTATTACAGTACAATGAATCATTTAGTAATGTACAGTGAAACATGTATTATTACAGTATACAAATGATCATTTAGTTAATGTACAGTGTAAAATGTATTATTACAGTATACAATGAATCATTTAGTAATGTACAGTGTAAAATGTTTTATTACAGTATACAAGGAATAATACAGTAATGTACAGTGTAAAATGTATTATTCAGTATACAATGGATAATATAGTATGTACAGTGTAAAAGTATTATTGCAGTATACAATGAATAATATAGTAATATACTGTTGTAAATGTATCCTATAATGCAGTACTCAGTGTGAACTCGTCAATAGGTATATTGTATATACATGTAAGCTGTTCAGTGGAATATCAGGCCCATTAGCCACGTGTTAATGTTATTGAACAGAACCTCAGCTTGTGTCCTGAACCCAAACATTTCCCTTTAGTTTGACATAGAAGATTCTACGATTGATTTCTTTATTGTATGAATCGATAGATAACACAAAGACAGGAAATGATCTGTTATTTCATCTATGGATTTGTTATTAAATATTATTGTACCTAATACGACCCAATGTTAAGCAATGCATAACCACCCAAATCTTGTTTGTTTTATGTTTAATATTCTTAGCAATTTTAACACATTCCCAAGGTTATGGGTATGTTTGCAGTATTCAAATATATGTATAAATATGTGATATAACAATTATACTATATTAATATACACTGTATATAATATATAAATATATTCTGTTTATTACATAAATATATAAAAGTATACACTCTTATGAATAAATATATATACTCTGTATATGATTTATATATATATATATATATATATATATATATATACACACGTATTTGATAGAAATATATATAAATTGTCTGTATATGAAATAATATATAAGTATACACTGAATATGATAAATATATTACATATATTCTGTATATGGTAGAAAGAGATAAATAATTCAATAATGGTTAAATATACTCTATATAAAGAACTATAGAAGTATACACTGTATATGATAAATAAATACACATATATTTGTATATGGTAGAAAGAGATAAATATATTCAATATATGGTATAAATATACTCTATATAATAGAACTATAGAAGTATACACTGTATATGATAAATAAATATACATATATTTTGTATATGGTAGAAGAGATAAATATATCAATATATGGTATAAATATACTCTATATAATAGAACTATAGAAGTATACACTGTATATGAATAATAATATACATATATTTTGTATATGGTAGAAAGAGATGTAGATATTCTAATATGGTATAAATACTCTATATAATAGAAACTATAGAAGTTACACTGTATATGATAAATAATATACATATATTTTGTATATGGTAGAAAGAGATAAATATATTCTATATGGTATAAATATACTCTATATGATAGAAGTATACACTGATTTATTCTTAACAGTATTTGGAATGTATCTGTGCATGTCTATTTCAATTCTCCCAATCTACCCCAATCTGCACAATTGTAATTTTAATAAATCGTTTGCGTTGGAATTTTCATTGTCCAAGTGAATGAACCCACATTACTTACCATGTGTCATACCACCCAATGGATTGTTATTATTTTCTATTTCTCTTTACAAGATGGCACCATGTTGTGTAGCAATAGACAACAGGTAATGGCTGGGAACTGGAACTGATCCATTGGGTACCACAAAAGAAATAGATAAATCCAAGGGGAACATTTCCCCCTATTCTCTATATTTCTCTATATTCAATATTAATTAAGTGACCCTGTTTAAGCAGCATTAAATTTCACTTTGAATTGCAAACTGTAGTTTGTGCCAGTGTCTCCCTGTCAACTTTTCTGTTCCTGATTAATTAAGGCTGGTGGGTGTTTGTGTGTTACCTAATTATTTAGTAAATAAAGAACATTGAGATGGTGGATCATCTCTACAACCCCCATACAGGTAAGTACCAGGATCACCCACTGTCACCTGTGCTGGGTAGAGCTGTGCCGGGCTACGACACTCAGTACCAATTTAGACAAGGGTAACTAACCTTTGCTGCTGTTTCCTTGTGCTGACTGCTGGGGGACCGCAGTGCAGTGCATCCCACCTCCACATCATGCCATGTCTGATTCTTTAGAAACTTCAGGGTACTGACTGATCTTCTTGCCCCTGTCAGCTCCGTGGATGTCAGGGACACAGTTCCCTCCCCTGCTGGGTGGGAGATGCCAAACAGAGAGTCTATTTCAAACTTGCCCTTGGCTGGGGATGTCCCCTATGGATCCATGCATGGAGGAAGAGGTGATCCTGGACTCAGTCCCAGCATGTGAACATGTTCCAGGGCCTCTAGCACAGAGTTGCAGCCTGGTCTGAGATCCTCTTGACTGTCCCTGGGCTGTGTAAACTCTTTCCATGAGAATCATCTCTTTCCTGATCCTTTCCATCTCTCAGCTTTGAAGAAGAAAAAAAAAAAAAAAGTCCAAGTAGAAAAAAAAAATCCCACCAGAGCTGGTGGTTGTGTAGATGATGATGACTTGCAGTAGGGCTATAGAGTTCCCACTCTGCATGGCAAACTGTCTGCTCCTGTTATCTGGGAGCTTGGGTCCCCCCCTTCCTAGCAAATTGTAAGATGCCAAAGCTGTGGAATTGACTGGTCACATGACCCACACAGGCTGCACTGTCATTCATCAAAAACTAGGGAGCAGCCATTAAGATATGAGCTGAGCTGTTGGAATGATCATTTATTGTAACAGTTTTTATAAGCAAATAAATAAACAGGCTCCTGTCAGTGGGTAATGAAGGCGGATTCCTAGCAGGAAGATAAGTGCAGGTACAGGGAGACACAAGGAATGGACTGTCCTCTCTCCACTCTAACATCTTCATTTCATCTGCTCTGGGGTTTGGCCTCAGGGGTGGAATTGACAATGTGATTAATAAAATCAACCCAATCACTTTCCCTTCTTCATTTAGGAACATCATTGGAGCTCTGATTTCTGTTGTGTTCCCTCTCACTTCTAATGAATCTCTCTCTCTTTCTCTCTCTCTCTCTCTCTCTCTCTCTCTCATCTCTATATATATATATATATATATATATGTCTGTCTCTCTCTCTCCCCTCTCTCTCTCTCTGAGAATATTGTAAAGGATGTCATTTTATTGACAAGAATAGGGAAGGCAATGCATGTGATCACGAAGGAGGAAACAGTTCACCCAAATCCCCTATTTAGATTATTATTAGTAGTGTTTCATTATTGGAATTATTTTGATTTTTTTAATGAGTGGATACAAAGAATATCAATAAACAATTCACAAGGAATGGGGGGAATCGTACAATGTATGGGAGTTAGATAGATACCTTGAGTGATGGGAAGATTATATACTGCTGATACTGAAGTTTTCAAATGGAATAGAGAAATATTTATTTTCCATTTATTAACCTTATAGGTTAAATTGTTGTTTAAAATGATATAGATGTGATAGATATATTAATATAAAATATATTATTATTTACAATATTGCACATGACAAATATGTCAAATAGTACTCGTGATATAGACATACAAACATTGTTTCCTTTTAGTGAATAGAATTTCTAATCTAATTCTACTGTGCTTCTCTTTGAACATATACTTATACTTTGATGCTGAATAATGGAGCTTGGGGGAACCCCTTAGACATTAAATAAGAGACTGGAAACAATCTAGTGTCTTGTTGTTACATTTGTCTACCTTTTCCTTTTAAAAATACTTTCCAACATGTAACAAACTCTGCAGATTCTGTTCTTTTTGTATCACATGCAAAACTCTTTCCTTGGCATTGGATACTATGAATCATGTGAATACCATTAATACTAGAATTATTACTTATAGGAATATCCAGTGCTAATTTACACTCACACAGACATCTGCCTTTGGAAGATGATCATTTACAGTGCAGGAGGTGTTGTGTGTTATAAATACTAATCATAGTTTAATATAATTAAAGACATTATAATAAGGAGAACATGGACGGTTGATACCGTTTGATTTGTCCCAGAAACAATATTTTTTGATGGGTAAACTAAAAGTCATTCGAGTCAAATTTTTACTTTCAGTTTTTCAATACAGGATTTTAAGAAAGACATAGCCTTACATCTATCGTTTGTCCCCCCTTCTGTTACCACCTAGATATGCAAGTAAAACCTGATCTAACTCTTAAAGCATGATCAGATTAAAAAAACAACTACCACTATATATAAAATGGGTTTCATAACCTCCCTATATAGACACAGTTAGTCTTTATTTTCACAGTAGACTTAATGTGTGCAACCCCTCAGCCACAGGTGTAATGTCCATCATTGGGCCCAGACAGCAGGTTTTGTCTCCCACTCAGGTGTCAAGTTGGGAATAGGATTTGTATTCATGGGGAAGGGAAGTCAGAGATTCCAAATTCTGTCTGATTATTAGGTTTAGTTGTTAAACATCAACTACAAGTAGGCACTTATATGGTATACTGGAGTTTAACACTCAGCAGCGTTATCTAGTCTATGTACTAAACATGGTATACTGGGAGTTTAACCTCAGCAGCGTTATCTAGTCTATGTACTAAACGGGTATACTGAGTCTAACACTCAGACAGCGTTATCTAGTCTATGTACTAAACTGGTATACTGGAGTCTAACACTCAGACTGCATTATCTAGTCTATGTACTACATGAATATACTTAAGTCTAACACTCAGACTGCATTATGTTGTCTATGTACTAAACATGGTATACTGGAGTCTAACACTCAGATGCATTATGTAAATCTATTTACTAAACATGGATATACCTAGTCTAACCTCAGACAGCGTTATCTAATCTATGTACTAAACATTGGTATACTGGAGTCTAACGCTCAGACTGCTTAGTAATCTATTTACTAAACATGATATACTGGAGGTCTAACACTCAGGACAGCGTTATCTATCTATTGTACATAAACATGTTATCTCTGGAGTCTAACACTCAGACTGCATTATTGTATCTATTTACTAAAAACATGATATACTGGAGTCTAACACTCAGACAAGCGTTATCTAATCTATGTACTAAACATGTTATACTGGAGTCTAACACCCGATTGCATTTGTTGTCTATGTACTAAACATGGTATACTAGAGTCTAACACTCGACTGCATTATGTAATCTATTTACTAAACATGATATACTGGAGTCTAACACGCATACTGCATTATCTAGTCTATGTACTAAACATGGTATACTGAAGTCGAACACCCAGGACTGCCATTATGTAATTATTTTCTAAACATGGATACTGGAGTCTCACCACCAGACTGCATTATCTAGTCTATGTACTAAACATGGTATACTGAAGTCTAACACCCAGACTGCATTATCTAGTCTATGTACTAAACATGGTATACTGGAGTCTAACACCCAAACTGCATTATCTAGTCTATGTACTAAACATGGTATATGGAGTCTAACACTCAGACTGCATTATCTAGTCTATGTACTAAACTGATACTGAAGAAGTCTACACCAGACTGCATTATGTAATATATGTACTAAACATGGTATACTGGAGTCTAACACCCAGACTGCATTATCTAGTCTATGTACAAACATGGTATACTGGAGTCTAACACTCAGACTGCATTATCTAGTCTATGTACTAAACGTGGTATACTGGAGTCTAACACCCAGACTGCATTATCTAGTCTATGTACTAAACATGCTATACTGGAGTCTAACACCCAAATGCATATCTATCTATTGTACTAAACTGGTATACTGGAGTCTAACACTCATGACTGCATTACTCTAGTCTATGTACTAAACATGGTATACTGGGAGTCGAGCACTCAAACGAATTATCTAGTCTATGTACTCAACCTGGTAATACTGGAGTCTAACACACCAAACTGCATTATCTAGTCTATGTACTAAACATGGTAACTGGAGTCTAACACCCAAACTACATTATGTAGTCTATGTACTAAACATGGTATATGGAGTCTAACTCTCAAAACGTTTTTCAGTCTATGTCTAACATGGTATCTGGAGTCTAACCTACTGACTTGCATTATCTAGTCTATGTACTAAACATGGTATCTGAAGTCAAACACCCAACTGCTTATGTAATATATGTACTAAACATGGTATACTGGAGTCTAACACCCAGACGCATTATCTAGTCTATGTTACTAAACATGGTTATACTGGAGTCTAACACTCAGACTGCATTATCTAGTCTATGTACTAACGTGGTATACTGGAGTCTAACACCCAGACTGCATTATCTAGTGTCTATGTCTAAACATGGTATACTGGAGTCTAACACCCAAAATGCATTATCTACTCTATGTACTAAACATGGTATACTGGGAGTCTAACACTCAGACTGCATTATCTAGTCTATGTACTAAACATGGTATACTGGAGTCGAGCACTCAAATGCATTATCTAGTCTATGTACTAAACCTGGTTACTGGAGTCTAACACCCCAACTGCATTATCTAGTCTATGTACTAAACATGGTATCCTGGAGTCTAACACCCAAACTGCATTAGGTCTATGTACTAACATGGTATACTGAGTCTACCTCGAACTACGGTATCTAGTCTATGGACTAAACACTGGTAGACTGGAGTCTAACACTCAGACTGCATTATCTATCTATGTACTAAACATGGTATACTGGAGTCTAAACACTCAGACTGATTCTCTAGTCTATCAGTTAGTCACATATTGGCCAGCCTCTAACAACTGAAAAATGCATCACAGGAAGGTGTGCACATTTATCAGAACACTTTAATTGGGTCCGCACCGTCTTACTGCTCAGTGCCCTGCCAGTATAAAAAAAACGAACCAACAACTTGAAAAAGGAAGGAAACACGAGGCAGAATACAGTAATGCAAAGACAAGAAAGTCCTGCAATAAACAAGGTCCTTTTGCCAAACAAGAAAAATGCATTTGAGCGGGACGGAGCAGTCGAGGCAGCCAGATAAAGAAAGGAAGACGAGCGAGTCTATCATCATCAAGCAGCTAGCGAGCGAGATCAGGTCGTCGATCTAGCGAGCGGTCGAGCTAGCTAGCGAGCGAGCTAGCGATCCCGAGCATCTAGCAGCCTATCGAGCGATCGAGCGAGCCCAGCCGAGCCATCCATCATCTATCAAGCCATCTATCTATCATCTTCTACATGATCTATCTAAGCTATCTATCTATCTATCTATCTATTATCCACACTATCATCTATACACACCACACACACATACACACAGATCATCTATGCATCATACACACACACAACAAGAAGACACAGATCTACAGCTATCTATCTATCTATCTATCTATCTCTATTATCTATCATCTCCACCATCTTGTATATAGCCCTATCTATCCATCTATCTTATCTTCTATCTATCTATCTATCTATCTATCTATCTCCTATTTCATTTAGCAATTTACTGCTCCAGCATTCATAGTGCTAATTCCAAGTAACACCTTGTTAGGGATAAGAGGAATCGATAACCCCAAATAATGATTCATTGTTTGTGCAAGTGCAGGCTAATGGCTATAGATGGGGGTTTCTATAAGTAAATAGGGGACTGTGGTCCTAGAATTCTGTAATATCTGAGTTTCACTACATTGAACTCTAAGCATGTATGTGAACACAGTGACAAATAGTTTCTAACTTCAAAGTAACTATGAGCGATCTATTATTGGAATGTTTTCCCCTAGAGGTCAACTACAGGTGCACCTGGGTGTGTCTGTAAAAGTGCTGGTTTATTGCAAGTAATAAAATCCTATAAAGGGAAGAAGACTAGATAAAATATCCAAAAGAATAAAGAATGTGGGAATAAAAAATAAAGGCACAAATAATTATAATCTGTAATTGAGAAGCAGATCTGCAGTAGAGGCTTTTACAGACATACCTTTGTGGCCCTGGAACAGGCTGAGGTTCTCTGTCCTTTTGTCCTTGGATGTTGACTCTTGGAGATGTTGTCGCCTATTGCCTTGTTTACAATGCCCTATACCACAGAAGGCTATGAAGAAAGGAGTAGTTAATTAACCTTATGAATCACAGGCAATTAAAATGCAATTCTGGTTAACATCGATAGCCATTATGTTAAATGGGCGGCTGGCCTTCCAACTTGACTACATTTGAGACCTACTTAAGATCAATTTCTTGGGAACATTGAAATTTTTCCTTGGTTCACTCACAAACATAGGAGAATCTAGCGGTAGATTAAAAGAATTACGCTTAAACTAACATTTCGTGGTTTACAAAGAAGACTGCATGGACCCCATTGCAACTTTTAAAAACGAATAGCTAATTATACAATTTATGAAAACTGCGGGCTTTTGCCAATATCCTTTAACTTCCCTTTTCAATTTATTTCCTATGGCCATTCGTATTATTCCTAACACCTAAAAACAACAAGGGCAAGGTAAACTAAATCTGAAAAGGTTGAATGTGAATATGTTAATTAAATAGTATCACACGACAATACATCTATACAAAACATATACTACGTATTCAAATACACTGTTTGAAATACACGAATGTCCCAAACTCCCTTTTATATCAATAAACCAGTAGGTAAAAATCCATCAACTAGATGTGAAACACTAATAGCTAAAACACATATATATATATGGAGAGTCTTGGAAGTCATTTAAACTATCCCTAAAAATAAACGATTAATAGTCTTTAAATTGTAAATAAATAGTAAATAATAATAATAATAATAATAACTACGACTACACTCTACATAATAATAATAATAAACAATAATAATAATAAAATAATTTAATTACAAACTATAGAATCATTTAGAGAGCATTGTGTGGATATCGTGTATATTAATACCCCATACATGAGACTCCATACTGTATTTAGCTATGATGTGGCTGCATTACTTTTTTAAGACAGAGGAGAATGATGTGTTTTGTGGAGAACAGCAATTGGTAACAGAAAGACTCGCTGAACAGGTCAGACTGTAGCACTTCTCATCTCAAGTTTGTTCATCCACATTTGCTCAGAACTTTTTGATAATTTATTTTAAATTTCTAATAATTCGATAAATGACGAACCCAAACTCTTCTAGAAAATAATTGAAATGTAATAGCTTAATGGTCTTAATATTATACAATATATTATACAATATAAATATTAGTCTCTTTGCAATGGCAGTCAACAACAGACATAACAGAAGTTGATTCTGTGATTAGAAATAGTATAAATGCAATTGTGTGTATTCATTTTGTGATTAGAAATATGTATGTGTTATGTGTGTTATTCATTGTGATTAGAAATAGTGAGAATATAATTGTGTGTATTTATTCTGTGATTAGAATTGTGAGATATAAATGTGTGTATCATTTTGTGATTAGAAATAGTGAGAATAGAATGTGTGTATTCATTCTCTGATTAGAAAATATTGTATGTGTAATGTGTGTATTCATTCTGTGATTTTGAAATAGTGTCAATGTAATTGTGACGATTCATTCTGTTGTTAGAAATAGTGTATGTGTTTATTGTGTGTAGTCATCTGGATTAGAATAGTGAGAATATAATTGTGTGATTTATCTGTTTTGAAATCTGAGATATAATGTGTGTGTATTTATTCTGTGTTTAGAAATCGTGAGAATATAATTGTGTGTATTCATTTCTGAGATTAGAAATAGTGAGAATATAATTGGTGTGTATTAATTACTGTGGGGTTCATGTTGTAGGGTTTCAGATTGAGCAAAAAAATATTAGACTATCTATACGTTCAATTTTGTCTTCATTGAAAGCACAACGCTGTAATTCGTAATTGGTAGAAATGTTTTTTTTTTTTTTATTTTTACAAACTAATTAAAATTAAAGGTTTGCAGCCTTTAATATAAACATAAAAAGTCAACCTATAGTATACAATTAATTTTGTGTATATTCACACACACAATATCAAAATATATTTATTATGCCATGTTCTTGCCTTTTCTTCTATTACTTCCCCATAACTTTCACCTGGTTGCTATTAGATTTAACTTATTATACAATTAAGCTGTTGTACAGGATTCATTCATTATAGTGACATCCATACAGATCCATTTCAGGTGTACAGGATTGAATTCATTATAGTGACATCCATACAGATCCATTTCAGGTGTAACAGATTCTCATAAATTATAGTGACATCATACAGATCCATTTCAGGTGTAACAGGATTTCATTCATTATAGTGACATCCATACGATCCATTTCAGAGTGTACAGGATTCATTATTATAGTGACATCCATACAGATCCATTTCAGGTTACAGGATTTTTATTAATTAAGTGACAATCCATACAAATCCATTTCAGGTGTACAGGATTTCCTTCATTATAGTGACATCCATACAGATCCATTTCAGGTGTACAGGATTTCATTCATTGTAGTGACATCCAACAAGATCCATTTCAGATGTACAGGAATTTTCCTCATTAGTGACATCCACACGATCCATTTCAGGTGTACCGGATTTCATTCTTATAGTGACATCCATACAGATCCATTTCAGTGTGTACAGATTTCATTCATTATAGTGACATCCATACAGATCCATTTCAGGTGTACAGGATTTCATTCATTATAGTACATCCATACAGATCATTTCAGGTATACAGGATTTCTTCATATATAGTGACATCCATACAGATCATTTCAGGTGTACAGGATTTCATCATTCATAGTGACTCCATACAGATCCATTTCAGGTGACAGGATTTCATTCATTAGTGACATCCATAGACCATTTCAGATGTACAGGATGCATTCATTATAGTGACATCCGTACAGATCCATTTCAGGTAGACAGGATTTCATTCATATAGTGACATCCATACAGATCCATTTCAGGTGTACAGGATTTTCATTCATTATAGTGACATCCATACAGATCCATTTCAGGTGTACAGATTTCATTCATTATAGTGACATCCATACACCATTCAGAGTACAGGAATTCATTCATTATAGTGACATCCGTACAGATCATTTCAGGTATACAGGATTTCATTCATTATAGTGACATCCATACAGATCCATTTCAGGTGTACAGGATTTCATTTCATTATATGACCATCCATACAGATCCATTTCAGGTGTACAGGATTTCATTCATTGTATGACATCCATTACAGGATCCATTTCAGATGTACAGGATTTCATCATTGTAGTGACATCCATACATACCATTTCAGGTGACAGGATTTCATTCATTATAGTGACATCCATACAGATCCATTTCAGGGTGTACAGGAGATTTCATTCATTGTAGTGACATCCATACAGATCCATTCAGGTGTACAGGATTTCATTCATAGTAGTGACATCCTACAGATCCATTTCAGGTTTGTACGGATTTCATTCATTATAGTGACATCCGTACGATCCATTTCAGGTGTACAGGATTTCATTCATTGTAGTGACATCCGTACAGATCCATTTCAGGTGTACAGGATTTCCTTCATTGTAGTGACATCCATACAGATCCATTCAGGTGTACAGGATTCATTCATTGTAGTGACATCCATACAGATCCATTTCAGGTGTACAGATTTATTCAGTGTAGTACATCCATACAGATCCATTTCAGGTGTACAGGATTTCATTCATTATAGTGACATCCATACAGATCCATTTCAGGTGTACAGGATTTCATTCATTATAGTGACATCCATACAGATCCATTTCAGATGTACAGGATTTTCCTTCATTATAGTGACATCCATGCAGATCCATTTCAGGTGTACAGGATTTCATACATTATAGTGACATCCATACAGATCCATTTCAGACTTAGGATTTTCCTTCATTATAGTGACATCCATTCAAATACATTTCAGGTGTACAGGATTTCATTACCTTAGATTGACATTCATCCAGATCCATTTCAGTGGGTACAGGATTTTCTTCATTAGTGACATCCATACAGATCCATTTCAGGTGTACAGGATTTCATTTATTATTATGACAATCCAATACAGATCCATTTCAGGTGTACAGGATTTCATTCATTGTAGTGACATCCATACAGATCCATTTTCAGGTGTACAGATTTTCATTCATTAAAGTGACATCCATACAGATCCATTTAGGTGTACAGGATTCCTTCATGTAGTGACATCCATACATATCGATCTCATTTCAGGTGTACGGTTTTCCTCATAGAGTGACCATCCATCACCGATCCTTTTCCGGTGTACAAGGATTTTTCATTCATTGTATGTGACATCCATACGATCCATTTCAGGTGTACAGGATTTTCACTTTCATTAAAGTGACATCCATACAGATCCTTTCAGGTGTACAGGATTTCATTCATAGTCACATCTATTAAGGTTCATACTGGACATCCATCAGAGCCATTTCAGGTGTACAGGATTTTCCTTCATTATCGTGACAATCCATACAGATCCATTTCAGGTGTACCGATTTCATCATGATAGTGACAATCCATACAGATCCATCTTTCAGGGTGTACAGGATTTCTTCATTATAGTGACTCCATACAGATCCATTTCGGTGTACAGGATTTCACTTCATTATAGTGGACATCCATACAGATCCCTTTCAGGTTACAGTGATTTCCTTCATTATAGTACTCCTACAGATCCATTTCAGGGTGTACGTAAACCCTATGACTCAACGATCATTTCATGTCAGATCCTTCATTATGTGACAATCCATACAGATCCATTTCAGGTGTTACCGGATTTCATTCATTATAGTGCCATCCATACAGATCCATTTCAGTTTACAGGATTGTCCATTCATTAGTGACATCCCTACATATCCATTTCAAGGTGTACAGGATTTCATTCATTATAGTGACATCCAACAGATCCAATTTCAGGTTACAGATTTGCATTCATTATAGTGACATCCTACATATCCATTTCGAGGTTGTACAGATTACTTCATTATGTGACATCCCATACAGAATCCATTTCAGGTGTACTGCAGATTTCTTCATTATAGTGCATCCATACAGATCCATTTCATTGTTTACAGGATTTCATCATTAGTTGACATCCACTACAGATCCATTTTCAGGTGTAACAGTATTTCACTATCATTATAGTGCATCCCTACAGATCCATTTCAGTGTACAGGATTTCCATTCATTTAGTGACATACCATACAGATCCATTTCAGGTTTACAGGATTTTCTATCAATTATAGTGACATCCATACAGATCCATTTCAGGTGTACAGATTTTCATACTTATTAATATGCTTGTGACAATTCCTCATTATAGTACACCCAGCATCCATTTCAGGTGTACAGGCTTTTCCTTCATTATCTGACATCCATGACAAGTCCTTTCAGGTGACAGGATTTCATTTCATTATAGTTGACATCCATACAGATCCATTTCAGGTTAACAGGATTTTCTTCATTTAATGACTCCATACAGATCCATTCAGTGTACAGGTTCATTTCATTCATTATAGTGACCATCCTACAGATCCATTTCAGGTTTACAGGATTTCATTCATTTAGTGACATCCTACGTCATCAGGTTAGATTCATCATTATAATCATGTCCTTTACAGGATTTACAATTACAGATTCTCACTTCTTATAGTGAGCATCATAAAGATCCATTTCAGGTATAGATTATTTTCTTTTACTCATTCCATTTCGTGCAATGATTTTCTCCCCCTTCGTTTTTTGAATAAAATACTACAAAACGTACATTTAAACCTGAATTTATTTTCCTTTCACAAGAAAGTAAAGTGACACCCAACCGGTTTGGTAAAAATAATAATAATATTTAGTAGAATAAAATATAATATACTGTAGAAATTCCAAGATCCCTCCCGTAAATATTAAACAGAGCCAATCATATATATTGTGCTTCATCTATGTCTAAACTGAAATATAAAGGGTCCTGATGGTGGAATGAAGTTACTCCTCTATTAGAATCTCAGACTGGCTCAAATAGCAGAGTTTGTATATTAAAAAAAAAATCTTATCTCTGTACAGGATATTACAAGTGGAAGAGAACGGTTCAATAGTGTTTTGTCAAAACAACTGTAACCCGAGCTGCCTAACAAGCAAATAACATTTTCACTTAATAAATCTGGAAAATTCATGTAAATGTCCATTCTGTGTATAGTTCCCAATCATATTAAATTCACCTGAACTTCTACCGTCTGTCCAAATTACCGAGACAACTGATATCCACAGAGGTACGACATGTATTTGTATGACCCCCAAGCATGTACTAAGCGATTTTGGCACTAGTTGACTGTTTGTTAAAGTTTGGTGGGTTCTTTTTATATGTCATTTTCTGATGTCATCTGTGTATGTGACCAGACACATATATAGTGAGATAAGGTAATGCGTAGGGTGGCCCGCACTGATCTATGACACTGTTTTTATGCTCTCTATTCAAATAAAATTATAATCCTGGCTAGTCGTTCTTGTATATTTCCATGTTTCCTACAGAGAAATATTAATCTGAATGGTAATAGAAAGAATAGAAAAAGTGGAGAGAGGCTAGAAAGAGTGCCACTCTTGGTGCCTTTGCTTGGAATATTGTTTATATAGCAAACTAATTTTAGTGGAGTTTTAGTGGGAGCTTAACCCAATGTGTATCTACTATTCTGTATTTACACAGCAAGTATAGAAGCAGAAGACAACAGAACAGATTTACAGACCAGATAACAGTTCAATCTGGTCTATAGATAGTTTTATTCACAGACAGGAATTAAACATTTTTTTAAAATCGCCCCTCCCCCAAATATCATAGGAACATGTAACATAGTATTTGAGTTGAATAAAGACCAGGTCCATCCATTCCAACCTTTTAACCTACCCACACACTAACATTTATCTCTCCTCTCATGCTATAATGATATAATAAAACGTAGGCTTGCCCTGCTGTTCACGTGTATTTTTTTTAGGGTTTGAACAAATTAGAAAAATTCTGCCCACTGGAAAATTATCTATTTCATGGAACTGCAAGTCGAGCCACCAATATACTACATTTTCCTTTACCCTATTTCTTTACACTCAAAGGTTAGTAGGAAACATTATCCAGAACTTACCCCAACCATCTCATCTACAGTTTATTGGAAGTTTATATGCAAACAGACTGATTCATTCACACTGCAAACAGGCCGTTCATAAAAAGTACAATCGAAGGCCCACTGTGTTATTTAATACATGCACTACCTTATAGAAGTATTTCAAATCTGCATGGATACATATGTCCTTTCCCTTATAAAGGGGGGAATTATATAGCATCATGTCTCGCCCTCATAGATGCAGAAGCTGATTAAGTCCAGTCACGTGACTAGGTGGACCAATGCTGCTTTCTTGGCTTCATGAACATGATCTGTAAAAATGACTCCACCTCATCCACCAGCCAACCCCCCTCCCAACACAGAGCTAGTTTTATAAACGTCCCAATATCTACCTTCTTGAGGGATACAATTTCCACTATGCGCCAGCACTGTGGACAGGGAAAGTAATGTGCCAAAGCTCTGAGCAAACACGCAACAGTGGGAAATGGAGGTCTGAGATGAAGGTTTCTACCAGTAAACCAGTGCAGGAATTTTCCTTTCTTCGCCCTCGTTTTGGGACTCCATCCGCACGAGCAGTCCCTGGATTAGCTATACTGCTCAGGAAAGGTCCACCTCTCGTTCATAGCCCACCAAAGAAGGTCCTACTTGCCAGCCCTCTTCTGGTCCTCTGCCCCTCCCTGCGGGTATGGCTACCCACTTCGGGAACGTATACTATATCTGTCGCATGTCTCATGGGTTGGGCTGCACAGTAACCCCCTAAAGTCCTCAGCCATGGCATCCATGAGAGGTTTCCCATGGCAAAAATACATGGAACGGCTGGTTTGGCCAGTACAAGTGTCCCCCACATGAGGTTATCTTCTAGGGCCAACGAAATGTCCCATTTTTCAAGGCTAACACCAACCCCTACAACATGTTCCATGGATACTTGGATATGTGGTCTACCCTTTATGCTCTGGGGAGCCCATGCACGAACCTACAGTATCAACTGAAGGCTCTATCAGTTGGACACTGGCTAATGGCTGGAATGGTCAGTTATATTGTGCTAAAGACCAAGCCCACACTTCCGGGAAGTCCTCTTTCCCAGGTAGGACCTAGAACAATGTCTGTAAAGTGCAATAAAACCAAAAGTCTTCTTTTAATAGGGTCGTTGCCAAACCGACCTACCATTAGATTCATGGCTGTGTCTATTTGCCATTTGTACAGTGGGCACTGAAGCAGTAGTGGTACTAACTACTGGCACCAACAAGTACAACAGAGAGAGATCCCACACACAACACACACCACCAACCACCACCACACGTCCCATATACCTCTACCTACACAATCATGGGACCTGCACAGACCGGTGCACTCACCACATATTCTTAGCCATACAGCACACTAAACATGCACACGACTCACAGATACGTGCAGTGCACACACAAATTATCATATGAACTTCAATTATGCACATATCATGAATGTTCTCTCTCACATCAACGCACACACAGTACTTGCCTTATTCCCCCAAAGTCGTGCACGCGCGCACAATGTGACGATCATGGAAAATGCACAGAACATAATGGCAATGCACCCAGTTACAACCACTAGCCTATGAATAACGGTATGTGTTGTGTACATACAACACATGCCTGTAGCACAGTGTGTATACTAAGAGAGGTATAGATGAGAATATTACTAGTTATCTTATTTTTTATTATTATGTTTTTCAAAGAAAAATAAGCAAATAGATCAAAATCTTCCTAAATTGAACCATTCACCACTCTGTCATTCACACACTTCTCTTTGGGCAGTGTCATTGTGTATAAAAAACACGCTTTTGGGCACATAGATCACATTGTTACAGTAGCAGTTTTTTTATGTGATACCATCCTAATCCCCTTTATTATATTTTATTTCCTTGTTTAATTTTCCTTCCTTCAATACCAGTCCTTCTGGCTCTTGGTTGGTGGGACAATGAAATCTGACTTGTGGTCCTGTCTGTGCATCATCCTAGATCCACATAGTCCAAGTCCAAGTTTATTCCCACATGAAATGGTTCTCCCTCTCTCTCTTTTTAATCGTTTCCAGGCGATGTAGCACTTACCCAGTCAGAACTTGTGTTGTATAGATGAGGAGGGAAGAAGAAGAGTTCCTTAACAAAGCCTCATACCTTAAAGAACTGAAAATGAATATTCCATGAATAAGTTCATTACACCAGACAAGGAGAGATATCAGCAGCTACCAACCTCTCTGAGATACAGGTCACTATATGGTTCCAGAACATGGAGTCAAGCTAAGAACAATAGGTCTCTAAACTAAGCTCCCATCTCCTGATGTCTTAGAGAGAGCTGTCTCCTTCTCTCGAATAATAACAAATACAAAACAAACCCAACCTTCAATTGAAATAAGACTGGATGGAGATGATTCATTAACACACTTGCACAGCCCAGGCAGATTCCTCATCAGAGATCCTATTGGGGTTTGAAAGGCTTTTTTTTTCTGGGTAAACCCAAATTTTATTGGGACCGTCGTGGGGTCGTTCCTGTGACCTTGAGAATGTTGAACTGAGTATCTGATTTCCCCATGGTGCATCACGACAGCACGACTGAACAGGAACAATCCTAATGTAATCCTGATGTCCCAATTGTATGTATATGTCACAAATGGCAATATTATTTATAAAAATAATTATAATATGTTTGGGAGGATTTGTTAACACCTTTTTTTTTTTCCTATTTTTTTTTTAAATGTATCGAATTAATGGAATTCTCTACACTGTGTAAAGTATTTTTACTTACCCTTTAAATAAATCTGGTGACAGATTAGGTGCAATAACAGGGACCATTTGATGTTACTGGTGATTTGTATAAATTTTCCCTTTCATACAGTTAAGTTTAATCGATTTTTTTATTTTATCGAAATCCATAAGTGTGTGGTTAAAATTTTTGTATATTTGCAATGGAAAGGATAGTAAATATTTTTGTATGGATTTTTTATGTTTAAATTGGATTCTTCATTTATTTTTGAAGGACCTTCTCTCCAGATATCTGGATTAAAAAAATAGTCTATGCCAAAATGTGTGTAATTGGCCTGGAGCTGAAAGATATCATCAACAACACACAAAATTTTCAGGTTAAAAATTGTTTAAAAAAATGTGTTTGAGAGAAGATTTCTACGATGTTTCCATAAGTGACAGTATCGGTTTACTTTCTAGAATTCTTTCGGCGTCAACAGAAATATCAATGACTCATTCTGTGAGATCTGTTTTTATATACTTACAAGGTTGTGTCAACCTATTAAAAGTGTCTGTTTTTAAAGGGTGAGATTTTATAGCAACTTGGGTTTATGTTATTTAAATAGTGTTCACAGTGAACCGTTGATTTTTGGTTTATTGGCCTCAGATTTTCTTTGACTTAAGTAAAATAAAATGCATTAAAGGTAAAATAAAAGTTGGGTCCATATTTGTCTGGAAGAGTTTGGGGGAGTGTCTGTGTAAAGTAGAGATGTGTAATCCTTTAGATTAATTCTGGGATAAACAATTATTAGAAACTTCGATGCAGCCCACAAGGGAATTACAGCACTGTCCGGGAATGGTCTCCCAACATGACTATGATGGATAATGAGAAGGGTAAGTAAGTTAGTATTGGCTGAAAACTAAAAACTTTCCCTACTAAAGTGCATTAGAATACAGGTCTGAGTGATGGACTTGAACAGGCCTGTGTTGTAGAGCAGACTACACATGTATTATATTTTGTTGGAGAAACTTGGATGGAAACATGAAGACAGCGGGAAATGTATTTTGGAATAGATACTTTACTCTCTTTCTGGGGAGGGGGGAAGTTTGAGAATAAAACAAATGAAACATTTTTCATAAACACAGAAACTTGCACACATCTTCACACCAACACTTAAAAAACATAATGCTATAAATCGTAGGATATTCAAGCGGGAGGATCCTTAAAGGATTTATATTAGTCAGGAGTGGGCCATTGCCAACAACACATTTTAGGCCACTTCTCCAGTTTTAAAGGCCCCTCCAATGTTTAAAAACGTAGACCACCTTTATAATCCCTCCCCCCCTAGATAAATTGCTTCTAGAATATTCTCTTAGTAGAAAATAAAGGTATTAAAGGATCGTATACAATATACATTGTGTGGTATGGTCGGTATATAGTATGCAAACCTCATTATAGGAAAATACTTTTTCATACAAATCCTTGTTCCTTCTGGAGTCCCGTTCATGTTAAACTTTGTACCAGACAATAAGATCAAGGATGATAAGTTTTGTTATAAACTGTGTGGCCCTCTGTCACTGTCCTATGTTACATATCTACCTTCCCAAACAAGTAACTAAACTTGTTCATAAGTCTCTATCTTGGCCCGATTTTTTAATCCCCTTTCACACTGTCCCATATAGCACTTGTTCAAAAGACCTCAAGGATCCAGAATTACAGATAGCTATAACAAGCCAGAAATGGAGGATTATGGCACTTAATTTCTCCCCTAAAAATCTATGTACTAGTCATACAAAATAATATAAGATGATACATATCAAACATAATACTGTTAAACTCACAGACATGAAGATCCAACATAAGCCAAGAGTTATACACACACAGATACTAACCATGTATTCTACACAGAGTAGATGATAGAGAGATAGAATAGATAATAGATGATAGATAGTATGTATAGATAGAATAGATAGATAGATAGATATGATGGATGGATGGTGTGATGGATGGTGGCTGCAGGTTGGGCGTTGATGGAAGCTCAGCAGCGCCCTCTATCTCGCCGCTGGCCCTGCTCGAGAGCGCTTGGCTACCTCGATAGTCGTCTACTACGGATAGTCGATAGATGATCGATAGCAGAATAGATGTCTACGACTAATCCAGACAGCTACAACGAGCTATAGCTAGCTGTCGATATCAATGTTAGAATGCTCGCTCTATCGATCAGCATGTATTGCTAGTGGCTGTGGCTGTCGCTGATGGCTGGCTGTATGGCTGGCTGCGCTCTCGCGCGAGCTCCTCTCTCGTCAACCCGCTTACTCGAGCGCGACCTCCTCCCGCTAAGCTCGTCAGATCGATAGATAGCCATAGTACTGTAGATGATAGCAGATAGATGGTATGATCGACTAGATAGATAATAGATGCTCAGACCGACCCGCCAGAAATACCGATGATGATATCACATAAGCAATCATGCTTAATAGCATAGATAGGGGGGAGCTGCTGATGGGATAGTAAGCGCAGTAGTTAATGCATCGTTAGGCGTTATCAGTCGCGCAGATCAATCAATCGTGGATGGATGATGAAGACGATAATAGATAGCATCAGCTCAGCATTAAAAAAGATAATTAGATAGATAGATAGCGTCATATGATACACAGATACAAAGATAATACGGACCTACCGACCGATACAACAAATTAGAATCAGATAAACTGCCCATAACGATCAAGACAGATACAACGATAGCATGATAGATACCTAAAGCTCGTACATATCATTAGCATATAACAAAACACAGATACTCAACTACTAGTGTAATATTCTACAAGACCTAACAACATGCTAAATCTCACCACCACACATGGCTTAAAACACTAATAGCACAATAACATGATCACCGATACAGAATACGACAGACCCGACATGTATTCCATGGTAAAGCTAGTAGACAATAGTCATAGTGCATATAACATAAACGAGAATGCTGCTTGCCCTAAGTTTCCTATTCCAAACACTGACATCAAACTAAGCTAGCAATCAACCATCACCAAATACCCCCACATAACACATTACCACACTAATAATGCAAGGCAGCCATAAACTGAATCATTATTCACATGAATACACTTCTAAAGAAATAACAATTTGCTATGTAATTCAACATCTAACAACTACACAATTAGAGCCAATACCACACGTTACCAAGACAACTAATTAATCAATAATCTCATTTTAATCACATTTTATGTAGTCCTCTCAGTATATAAATCATCTGTCTATATCTATTGTATCTATCTATGTATCTATCTTCTATCTATCTATCTATTTTATCTTCCTATCTATCTATGCTATCTATCTATCTATCTCATCCTCTATTTATCTATCTATCATCTATCTTCTATCTATCTAATCTCTCTATCCTATCTCATCTATCTATATATTATATATATACCATCTATCTATTTACTCTATCATCTTTATCTATCTATCTTTTATCTATCTAGTCTATTTATCTCTTCATCTATTATATCTATCTATCTCTATCTATCTATCTATCTATCGTAGTCTACATCTATCATGGCGTGTCATCTATCTATCTATATATCTATCTATCTATTTATCTATCTACCTTTATCGACTATCAGCCATCTATTTATCTATCTACTATTTTATCTATCTAATTTCTATCTATCATCTAATCTATCTCATCTATCTATCTATCTTAGTTCTAGTGCTATTATCTTGTAGTATCTAACTATACTATACTATCTATATAATCATCTATCTATCTATTTATTTATATCTTTATCTATCTATCTTTTTATCTATGTATTTATATTCTTCTATCTATCGATCTATCTATCTATCTATCTACCCATCCATCCATATCTATCTATCTATCTATCCTATCTATCTATCTATCTATCTTCATCTATCTAATTTACCTCATCTATCTATCTATCTACTATCTATCTATCTATCTATCTATATATCTGTCTGTCTGTCTGTCTGTCCTGTCCTGTCTGTCTGTCTGTCTTTCTGTCGTCTGTTATGCTATCTATCTATCCTACCCTCATCTATTCTATCTATCTATCTACTATCTATTATCTTCTATCTATCAATCTATCTATATTTACCTATCTATCTTCTATCTATCTATCTATCTATCTATCTATCTATCTATCTATCTATCTATCATCTATCTATATTTTACCTATCTATCTATCTATCTATCTATCTATCTATCTATTTATCTTATCTTATCTATCTATCTATCTATCTATCTATCTATCTATCTATCTATCTATCTATCTATCAATTTATATTTTATATTCTATCATCTATCTATCTAATCCTATTTATCCTTATCTATCTATCTTCTATCTATTATCTATCTAATCTCTCTATCAATTTTATCTTTATCTTCTATCTATCATATCTATCTATCTATCTATTTATCTTATCTATCTATCTTCTAGCTATCTATCTATCTATCTATCTATCTCTCTATCTATCGTATCTATCATTTTAATCTTTTTCTTCTATCTATCTATCGAGCTATCTATCTATCTGTATCCTATCTATCTATCTATCTATATATCTATCTATCTATCTATTTATCTATCTTCTATCTATCTATCTATCTATTTATCTTCTATTTATATTCTTCTATCTATCTATCTATCTATCTATCTATCTATCTTCTATCTAGCTATCATCTATCTGACCCTCCATCCTTCAATCTAACGATCTAGCTATCTATCTATCTATCTCATTATCTATCTATCTATCATCTCTATTCATCTATCTTATTACCTATTTGTCTATCTATCCTATTTATTTATCTTCTATCTATCTATCTATCTATCTATCTATCTATCTATCTTATCTATCTATCTGCTATCTATCTATTTATCTATCTATCTATCCTATCCTATCTAATCGATCTATCAATGTATCTTTTATCTCTATCTATCTATCTATCTATCTATATATCTTCTATATATCGTAAGATCAAAAAAAACAAAGTATTTAATTCATGGCGATATAAAATGATTAATGTGTATAAATATAATAAACTCATAAGAATGATAAGAGATTTTGGTGGTGTGCCATAGCGTATTACGACAATCACTGAGAGGGGTGCGTGGTTCAATTTTTTGCGTATGCATCGGTTAACAAAACTGATAGATCGCAATGTAATGTGAGTTTATCCTATCAACTGGGGTGTGTGGCAAGGACCCGGGGCCATGTGAGGGGTTGGGTCCGTAAGGGGGGTGAGGACTGTGGAGTCGCCCAGACGAGTACCAGTACGTTAAGTCGATGTGCTATAGCAACGCAAAGATTTTAACTAAGGGGCATGGAACAGAGTTTTCAGCTTATGGATATGGTTACGAGGACCCCGATTTTTTTCTTTTAAAAAAAAAAATTAATAACTACTTTAAAGTCAGTTCTTTTCTTAGTAGAATGCAATGTAATTTAGAGTCTGATGAGTGTATTTTTTTACCTGCCACCCCTGTGGACATAAGTGAAAATACATGGCATTCACACAGTTACATACACAAGTACATTTACGCCGGGATTCTATTGCCAAACGCTTTTGTTGTTTATTATTATTATTATTTTTTTTTTTAAAGAAATTTTTTAGCAATATACTTAATTGTGACTGTACCTTATTTATTTGACTATAGTCAATGGATAATAAAAGTGCAGGTAGGAAGAAGAGGGGGGCAATAAGACCATGGTGGGGGCGGGGATGAAGATGATTATCTTTTATGATGAAATACCGTGTGGTTATATTGCCCTTTATATTCATTTATTAAACGACTGTAATTCCCCCTTAATCTTATGGATATTATAATTACTTTGTACGGTTTGCTGGAATTAATTTATATTTTTGAATCATTATTATTATTATATGATATTTAGGCTTTATTATTTTTTTTTAAATCCATATAAAAACTTGGCAATATAATAAGGTTTGTGAACAGTTTCATATAGATCTTTGTTGCAGTAATTTTTAAGTGTACTTTTGATAATTGTGTAAGTTTGCAGATCAGGAGTTGCGGCTCTCTCCTTCAGTAGATACTCCCCATGTACCCTGCCCCTAGTGCACTGGGCAAAACTTTACATGAGTAAGTAACTTAAGATTGTGTGTGCGCGTGTTGCTTGTGTGGCTTGTGTGTGTGTGTGTGAAACTCTCAAAAAAGGTTTAAATTGGCAAAAAATCTGAGCAATAGGTTGAATGTAGAAATCTATATTTCTCCAGATTTCCTTCACTGGTATTAATATTTAAATATTTGTTTATTGTATTTGCAGGATATTATATATTAAATACCTATGATTCATGTATTGGTTCATTTGTAGTGTATTTACTTTTACTATGGGTGTATTTCGAGGAGATATTATAATCGTTATATATTTACAATAGGTAGGGACTCTTGTGTGTGTTGGTAGACGATAATCGAGATTCCCCTTCTATGGGCAATTTTTAAACGTACTATTTAGGGGGTCTTTTTAGTGGTTTTATATTACGGCGGGGGAGTGTATGTGTGGTGTGTGTTTGTGTGGTGAGTGCGCATGAATAGTGGTTGAAGGGGAGCACATATTTATCGACAACGTTTTAACCCAAATATATTTAACTAGGTGGTGACTGCATATTTGGGAAAAACATTTTTTATATTCAAAATTTTACAAACATTCAGAACTGTGTTTACGTTTATTCATTAGTACATCGATTTTTGATAATATCATTTAGTTTATTAAGCATACGATTTATATTTCCCTTTAAAAACCAATCAGTGTGATGAATGTGATTTCATGGTGAATGGTGGTGATTTGGTGCTTTGATAATTGGGAATATCCCTGACTATTGGATTAACACAGCTGAACTGTAAGACAACATGGAGTTTGGTTTAATATAATTTTTGAATGAACCCTTGGTGGACAGAGCACAGCTGTTCTCTGTACACAAGTATAAACCCCTTGCAAGATTGTGTCACACACACGTGTGTACCGATACTGATTATACAGGTTGGTTTTGTTTCAGACTACAACCCGTCAATGGAGGATTTAAGACAAGACAGAGTGACCATTTTTTACACATCTGCACTCTGTGAAGCTTGATTGGGTTAAACAAACCCCCCGTTTAGTTTTTATTGCCATATACGTTGCCCAACGGGTTTATAACAATCTGACAGACTGGCACCCACAGAAAAGACTCTTACACACAGAAATCCTACAAAAGCCATACTCTGCCCTTCATCTTCATCTTCCATGTGTGGGCATAACTACATCCACTGATTTCAATGCATCGTCTAAAGCAGAACTGGGAGAACTTTCCTGGCAAAACACAAAAAAAGATATTAAGCATTTCATCAATAAAGGATCCTCATGATTGCTGGTGGTTTCTATTGCTATTAATGCTCATATAAGGCGATTGTACTGTCAGACGCAAGCATTTCTGTAATTTTCAGTCAGTTTGTAGTTATACATCTCGTTGTAGTTATACATCGCACTTTGGTAGTTATACATCTCCCTTTGTAGTTATACATCTCACTTTGTAGTTATAGATATCCTTTTTGGTCGTTATACATCTCATTTTTGTAGTTATACATTCTCAGGTTGTAGTTATAGATCCTCAGTTTTTGTAGTTATACATCTCATTTTGTAGTTCTGGATCCTCAGTTTTTGTAGTTTAGATCTTAGTTGTGTAAGTTATAGATCTGAGGTTTGTAGTTCTAACTCTCACATTTTTTGGTAGGTCTGTATCTCAGTTTGTAGTTATACTCTCAGTTTGTGTAGTTAAATCGATCTTACTTGTAGTTTAATACATCTCAATTTGTAGTTTTATAATATCTCAGTTTTGAGTTTATACATCTCAGTTTGTTAGTTATAACTCTCAGTGTTTTGTTAGTTCTAGATTCTCAGTTGTATTTCTTGGATCTCAGTTTTTGTAGTTATAAGATCTGATTTGTATATATGATCTGATTTTGGATTATAGATCCTCAGTTTGTATTCTGTTTGTCCTCAGTTTGTAGTTATACATCTCAGTTTGTAGTTTAGATCTTCGTTTTTTAGTTATATCTCAGTTTTGAGTTATCATCTCATTTGGTGTTATAGATCTGAGTTTGTAGTTTCTGGATCTCAGTTTGTATTTTTATAGCTCTGACGTTTGTGTTATACATCTCAGTTTGTAGTTCCTGTCATCTTCATTTTTGTGTTTATTAACAAATCTCAGTTTGTAATTATAAGATCTTACTTGTAGTTTACAATTTTCCCTCAGTTTGTAGTTATAGATCTCAGTTGGTAGTTATACATCTCAGTTTTGTAAGTTATAGAATCTCATGTTTTTGTAGTTAATACTCTCGTTTGTAGTTATACATCTCAGTTTGTAGTTATAGATCTGAGTTTGTAGTAATAGATCTGAGTTTGTAGTTAAAGATCTCAGTTTGTAGTTCTGTGTCTCAGTTTGTAGTTATACATCTCAGTTTGTAGTTATAGATCGCAGTTTTTGTAGTTATAGATCTCAATTTGTAGCTATAGATCTTAGTTTGTAGTTATAGATCTCAATATGTAGTTCTGGATCTCAGTTTGTAGTTAAGGATCTCAGTTTGTAGTTATAGATCTGAGTTTGTAGTTATAGATCTGAGTTTGTAGTTCTGGATCTCCGTTGATTTTAACCTCTCAGTTTGTAGTTATAGATCTTAGTTTGTAGTTATACATCTCAGTTTGTAGTTATAGATATCGCGTTTTTTGTATTAATGACCTCAGTTTGTAGTTATAGATATCGGTTTGTAGTTATACATTTCAGTTTGTAGTTCTGGTTTTTAGTTTGTAGTTATAGATCTTAGTTTGTAGTTATGGATCTTAGTTTGTAGTTATTGATCTCAGTTTGTAGTTATAGATCTTAGTTTGTAGTTTATGATCTCAGTTGTAAGTTTATATTTTCTTAGTGTGTGGTTATAGATCTCAATTGTAGCTAAGATCTTAGTTTTAGTTATAGATTCAATTGTAGTTCTGGATTCTCAGTTTGTAGTTAGGATCTCAGTTTTGTATTTATAGCTCTCATTTGTAGTTTTCTGGAATCTCATTTTAGTTATGGAATCTCAGTTTTTTAGTTCTTGGCTCCCATTTGTAGTTTATAGAATCTCAGTTTGTAGTTATAGATCTCAGTTTGTAGTTATAGATCTCAGTTTGTAGTTATAGATATCATTTTGCAGTTATGATCTCACTTTGCGTTATGAAAAAAGTTGAAATCATTTGGCTAGTTTTTCCCAAAGCTGCTCTCCTTGGTCTGAAGGAACTTTATTCCCAATTTAGCCATTGTAAATCAAGGTCCATTTGGAATGATAAATTGGGGCTGAGAAAAGATCCTCTTTGCTGTAGAATAGTCAGAAATAGAAAAGGAGTCCTCCCTTTGGTCTGTGCATTCAGTCCAATGAGTGTGAAACTCCTGGAATTCCTTCCCTTGAACATGACGGGGCAGCAGTAGCCATCCTGGGTTGTGGCGTTGGGCCTTGACTGTGGAACAGGCTGTAAAGCTATCAGTCTATCCCTCAGAGGGGGGTCAAAGGGGCAGCTGGAATGACCTGCATATGTGAGGCACTGATACCCCTAGACAGCTTTTTGCTTGGTTTTCTAAAGTCTTTTCTTGTTAACTTTACTTTGTCTGCTGTGAATGCACTCCTCAACTACACCCCAATGTACCCATCCTCCCAATGCAATGCTAGCTCTGTCCTACTGTTGGTACATTGTCAACTGCATGAACCTGTTTCTTTGCTTTTGCATGTGTAGTAAAATATTCTATTTTATTTTTGTTTAGTGCCAACACAGAAAACACTTCTCGAACACAACATACACACATGTTGTCAGAATAACACAGGATCACTGGCATTTCAGATTAAAAAGGAAATAAAGTGTCTTCAAATAAAATGTAACACAACAGTTTGTTAATCTTAAATAATGAATGAAAACATTAACATTAATCGAATAGTTTCTCACCCAATATTCTCTCCCCCAGCTTTGGTTCATGCAAAGGTCAGCTAACCCACCATAAGAAAGGGTTTCCACCATTGAGATAATGAAGATTTCTGGGTAAGAATGTACAGAATGGGGGCGGTTCCACCTAGACCATAAATAGGAACCACTGTCCTTCTGTGAATGAAGCCTCAAGCTTTTCATCAGACATGCCTTGCTAGTAACACCAGTTTTAGGGCTTTGCCCTTGGTTTTTCTTAATACTGGTGATCTTAAAGGGCTCCTGTATACACCACATCGAACACCTTCAAAATAAGCCATAAACATGTTCAAAACAGGGGGTTTTACCCACGCAGGAGGTAACCCCCATAGACAGAGGAAATATCAGTTCTGACTTGTTACATTGTAATGTTTTGTTGTAAGGTTCTATTTAAATACTGGAGCTGGAGTGTAAGAAATGCTGTTTGCAGGGATTGGGACCAAACCTTGAAATGTAGAAAATAATGAGCCCACCAAGATTTAATCGGGTGAGCAAGGAACTAATGGTTACTGATCACTGACAACTTCTAATTATGAAATAATGAAATCTCCTGTTCTGTCATCAACCTGTAATGATTAACTCATGGGGGTTCAGAGACTGTACAGCCACTAGGATTTCACTGTGTAGTAAGCATGTGTGTGTGTCTATATTTATACTTTTATATTATAATTCTTTTAAAGCTAATTGTTCTGATATTTGTGGATTGACTTGTCTGGATGTCAATACAATGCAATAACTGGACACTGATCAAATCTACTGGGGACATCTACTTGTAAAATAAACTAAAATAAAGATGTCTGTTTGCACATGGACACGAAAGAGCGTAGGGCAAACAAACCTTTAACCCATTAAAGAGAACCATCTTCACATAGTGGGTTGTGTAACACTAACCTGCTGGCAAATGTTCTATTTGTGTATTCTTTTGGCCTGGTATTATTTAGTAAGATGTTTTGCCTGTGAGTCTAGTAGTTAAGTAAGAATACAGAACAGTCCATTCATTCTAACTATGGGTCTAGCATGGTAACAGCATTAACTAATATGTATCAAACATTTGTTGATATTTCACCTCCAATTTGCAACAGGCTGGATACATTAAAGGGACATGGTGAAAATTAAACATTTCCCTAAAAGTAAATAATAGAAATAATAAATAAACACATTGTCCATTACCTATATTACAGTAAGGTATATTAACATAGACATGTAGAGATATAAAACTAGACTCTTTTATAGGCAATAATGACAATTTGATAACAATGATTTTAAAGATTGACAGATAGATAGATAGATAGATAGATAGATATAAGATAAATGCATAAGAGATAGCATAAGATATAATAGATAGATAAGATAGAAATAGATAGATATGATATATAGATAGATAAAAGATAATTGCAGACCAACCTACGATCGATAGATTGATAGATAGATAGTATAGATGATAGATAGATAGATAATAGATTGATAACAACAGCTAGCTAGATCGATAGATAGATAGATGATATATTGATAAATAGATAGAGAGATAGCTAAAAGATAAATCTCTAGAATTATAGACTAGATATATAGATAGAATAATAGATCGATAGGATAGATAGATAAACTAGATAGATAGAATAGATAGATAGTATTTGTGAGGGTTTTCTCCTGCATTTTATTTGCTTGTGCTTTAAAATATAATTTTGTGTGGGAATTGTATTTCGTGTATAGAGAAACATAACAAAGAAAATTTCTTCCGCGGGCGAAAGATTCACAAATTATATTTACAGAAAGAAAAAAAAAAAACAACGTAAAAGACAAAGAAGAGAGTCATAGAGTCATAGAGAGAGAGATAGCGTATCCTCCGCAGGTGAGATAGATCCATAGAAATATAATAGATAGAATTTTTTTAAAAACATAGATGATAGATTCTCACCACGAATCTATTTAGATAGCTCATAGATAGAAGGATCATATCATTATCGAATTAGATAGATTAGATAGATAGCTAGCGACATATATAGATACTCCATAGATATCTGCTAGATGCTAGAATCGATATCTAGCAAATATCGCGCTGATCATGATCGATATATCCCTCGCTCTGCAGCTCACCTAGACTCGCTCAGCTCGATCGCTCGATCGCATAGATCGCTCGCTGCTCGCCTCTCTCCTCGCTCCTCCTCCTCTCGCTATATCCCCTAGCTCGGCAGCTATCGTACTCGATAGCTCGCTACCTAGATAGTAGATCATCGATCGCTCGCTCGCTCGATAGATAGATATATATAAATTACATAGTTACCTAGATACCTAGATACATAGCTACATAGATACTAGATAAATAGTACATAGATAGATAGCTAGAACGAACACCGATAGATAGATAGATGATAAGATCTCTCGACATACCTAGCTACATATATACACTAAGACATAGAATAATAGATGAAGATAGATAGATAGATTAGATCGATCGATAGATAATAGATAGATAAAGAGATAGATAGATAGACAGATAGATAGATAGATAGATAGATAGATAGATAGATAGATATGGTATTCCAAAAATTCCAAGTGGAAGACAGACAGTCTAAATTTGCCACATGTCTTACCCCTTGAAACGGCTAAGCAAATGGCACAGGCAGTGTACATCTGCTTAGGTGGAACCAGCACACACACTCACACACACTCACATGTGTAAATGGTCAGAGACTTTTACAGTGGCAGCTAAACAAGCAAAAATCCCTTCCATTGTGAGGCAGAAGGGGGACGCTTTTTCCTTGCAGAACTGTGGTGGCAATAAATGAAATGACTCAGAAATCTCTTCCCCAGTCAGGTTTTACGAGATCTGCCAGACAGAGTCTGTTCACGTTGTGCAGATACTAAGAGGCGCCATAACAAAGTTAAGGTCAAGTTAGTGTCTTATCTTGGGTGGTGGAAACTAAAAGCTTCCAGGATATTCCTTATTTCTATCCCTTTCATTTCTGACATGGCCCTATGTGTCCTGGGAACCCAACTGCTCTAATGGACCATTCCTGGGAATTAATAACCTGGTCATTGGGCAAATCGCTGCACCACTTACAAAAGGCTTCCAAAGTAAAAATCCACCGTATATTTCTGTAGAGGTGTGTCCACCTTCCACTAAATCACAGTTTGGGAGGAGTGTACAGCCATGTCTATCTGTGTGTGTGTACAGCCATTTCTATCTGTGTGTGTGTGTGTGTGTGTGTGTACAGCCATGTGTATCTGTGTGTGTGTGTGTGTCCAGCCTGTCTATCTCTGTGTGTGGGTGTGTACCAGCCTGTCTATTTGTGTGTGTGTGTGTGTGGTGTGTGGGTGTACAGCCATGTCCTATTTGTGTGTGTGTGTGTGTGTGTGTGTGTGTAGTACATCCATGTCATCTGTTGTGGGTGTACAGCCATGTCTAATCTGTGGTGTGTGTGGGTGTACATCCATGTCTGTGTTGTGTGTGTGTGGGTGTACAGCCATGTCTAATCTGTGTGTGTGTGTGTGGTGTGTTGTGTGTACAGCCGTGTCTATCTGTGTGTGTGTGTGTGTGTGTGTACAGCCATGTCTATCTTTGTGGTGTGTGTGTGCAATCCATGTCGTCTGTGTGTGTGTACAGCTTGTGTCATCTGTGTGTGGGTGTGAGTGTGTGTGTGTACAGGCCAGGTCCTAGCTGTCTGTTGTGTGTACAAGCCATGTCTTTCCTGGTGTGTGTGTGTGTGTACACTCATGTCTATCTGTGTGTGTTGTGTACAGCCATGTCTATCCGTGTGTATGTGTGTGTGTGTGTGTTTGTGTACAGCCATGTCTATCTGTGTGTGTATGTTTTTTGTGTGTACAGCCATGTCTATCTGTGTGTGAGTGTGTGTGTACAGCCATGTCTATCTGTGTGTGTGTACAGCCATGTCTATCTGTGTGTGTACGACCATGTCTATCTGTGTGTGTCTGTGTGTGTGTGTACAGCCATGTCTAACTGTGTGTGTGTGTGTACAGCCATGTCCTTCTCTGTGTGTGTGTACAGCCATTTCTATCTTTGTGTGTACAGCCATGTCTATCTGTGTGTGGTCTGTGGTTTTGTGTGACAGCCATGTTACGTGTGTGTGTGTGTGTGTGTACAGCCATGTCTATCTGTGTATGTTTGTGTGAGTGTGTATGCCATTCCTATCTGTTTGTGTGTGAGTGTGTACGCCATGTCTATTGAGTGTGTGTGTGCTCTCTCCCCTCTGTCCTCCATCTCCTTTTTTTTTCCATTTTGTCAGTTATTGTGGTTAAGATGCTCCTGTCTATTGGGAGGGGAAGATTTTTGTTACACGGAATTTTTTTTTTTTTGAACAGTTTTACGTTTTGTTTTGAATGTAGCACAAATTATGAAAATCATATGTTAGATTCTGTGCTATAATGTGTATATTTACAGACATGCATTGGGTTCTTAGATGGTGCAAGAACAGTGAAATATATAAAGCGTTTTACCTTCAGTCCTGACTATCTAAATAGATATTTGAATACCAATGGGATCTGTCTATCTATCTATCTATCTATTCTATCTATCTATCTATCTATCTATCTATCTATCTATCTATCTATCTATCCACTATCCATCCATCCTCCATCAGCCATCCATTCTATCTATCTATCTATCTCTCATCTATCTATCTATCTATCTATCTATCTATCTATCGAAATCTATCTATCTATCTATCTCTCTATCTCCTCTCTCTCTCCTCTCTCTCTCTCTCGGTTCTCTCTCTCTCTCATCTCCTCTCTCTCTCTCTCTCCACCCTAACCTACTATCTATCTATCTCTATCTCTCTCTCTCTCTCTCTCACTCGCCGCTCTCCTCTCTCTCTTCTCTCTTCCCTACCTATCTATCTATCTATCTATCTATCTATCTATCTATCTATCTATCTTATATTGGTTTGTTTATCCTGCTATCAAATCAAGTTAAAATTAGATTTACTGACAGGATCTATTTATCTTCAGACAGTTGTGTGTCTTTCGCCACACAAAAACACACACACACACAAATATATATTATGTGTTTTTCTCTGTAAAACTATAAAATCAAAAACTTTTTCCCATAATTTCAACATTTGTTACATTATCGTTTGTATTTACCCAACAATGTGGTTATTCTTTTTTTAATGATTTTATTTTTTATATTTTTTCCTTTGGCGCCTGAAAGGGTTAAATACCAGAAACCTGTGAATACCCCATCCCCTATATATACTATATATATAGGGAGGGGTGTGTGTATTTTTTCAATATATATATTTTTTTTGAGGATGTATATATATTTAAATTATCTTATATATATAATATATATATTACAGATGTTTGTTGAATCCCAATTGCTTGTTATTGGCAAGTCCGCAGGAGTGCTTCTGAAGTTTGTTACTGATATTATATATATCTATATCTACTATAGTCTTATCTCTATCTATAATAATATCATCTATAGATAAACGATCTATCTATCCTACACCACACTTTTTTAATACTTTTTATTTTTTTAACATGTAAATACAATAAGATCAAATGGCTGCGATGGGGTGTGCACTTTCTTAGCATAATGCACAATTGTCCCAGAAAACCTATTATTTTCCAATTCCAATTACAATATAAATAGTTTATTTCATTCACGTCAGTTTTCCCAGATTCATCTTTAAATGATAAAAATGCTTAAAATGAACTAATTTACTGAGGACCTGTTTTGAAACCCCAAAATCCAATGTAGCAGTTTGTATTTTTGCAGTTGTGTTAATGAAATACATCCTCCTTCCCCTGAATGAATGAACTGGCCTGTTAGACTCTATTACAGGAGATGATGGGTGTTGGAAGGTTGGTTCTTACATTGGTTATTTACTGGTAGAAATGTCTGAGAAGGTGGCGAAAATAGAAGGGGTATAAATCTTGTCACTTTGATCACAATTTTATTGTGTGTATAGAAATCTTTAAAGCCTAACCAGGTGTGTCCAGTCTGCACTTAAAGGGGCATTATTTGTTTTATTATATGTTTGGGGGTTTGTTTGCCTGTGTCTGTATATTTGAATTAATCTCCATGTTGAAACTGATCGTGAACAATAGAACATTTTAACTATAAATTCCTTTATTAAATCTGACTGTTGTAGCATTTGCTCTGCAGAGGGCTGTTTTCAGGAGGAATTAGCTGAACATTACATACATTATAATGAACCTTGAAGTTTGTGAATAGAGTTTCCAGTTTGTATGTTGATCCAGTTCAGTGACATGAGAGGGAATTTTCTGATCCATGTTTCTGTTATATTGGTACTGTGGATAGGACCCAGAGTCAGCTTTAGCTCTCATCTGTAAGGTTGTTTTTTTCTTCTATTTTTCCTCTGATAATTTCTCCCCTTTTTAATACCGACTACTGATATCTGATCATATAAGTGCTTACAGCTAGATGCCTGGTTAGTGGACACTAAGAAGTGATGTTAAGTCTTAACTATACACCATTTCCCTACCATTGTATCATAAAATGCTTTAACGACTCATCCATGGGGACACTGTACCACATGTTTTTCCTCTATTAGCTAAGGCATCAACTGGCACCCCAGGTAATTAATGCAGCAAGCCCCCCTTAATTCCCAAATACTATTAGTATGTGTTTATAGGGGGAGGGTGTCTGCAACTTCCATGAGTAGATCCAGGAACCACAGCAGTGTGAGTGTTTTAGGAACCAAGGGAATTTCAGCAGACTGCTTAATTCTATAGTAAAGATTTCCTATTGCAGTAATCTGGGGGGGGTGGGGTGGGGTGGCAATGCTCCCCCCCCCCTCCCTTCTTCTGGGTTCTGCTATAGAGAGATCTTTGCACCTTTGTGCTGTGTTCTGCTGAAGATGCGTCATCCTTTTGGGTTCTATGATCTCGAACCTTTCCAACCTGGGAATCACGTGACATCATTACCACTAGAATTCAATCAAGAGCACTGCACGTCAGCACACTTTCCAGGGGCTTTTTTTTCTCCCCTAGTTGATGCGCTGTCCACGCTTCTCTCTCTCTCTGAGGCAATAGATGGATCTTGTTCAATCAAGTAATCTCCTTGTTGCTGCTTTCAATCTCCACAAGGAAGCCAGGATGACTGATTGGAGAATGGCAGCAACAGTGGATTCCCGCATGTATCTGCTGGCTGTGCCTATAGGCTTCTCCATCGGATTCCCCCTCAAGTCTTTCCTTCCTCCCCCCAGTCTTCCCCTGCCCAATGGACTTCTCCTATTCCTCCAAAAAAAAATCTAACCCATGTGCAGGCCAGTGAGGGAATGTCAATTCAGGAGTATGGCTTAGAGAGAACCAAGTGGGCAGTACAGGTGCACCTACCCCTCTTACTACCCCAGCGGGAGTGATGCATAACAGGAGGTCGGATGTGCTCTCACATCATACTCGGTGTGCAACCACCATGGACCCTTCCAGTGCCCAGTCCACTTCTAGCACTCAGTGGGCCAGGAATGGGATCCTTCCTCAAGGCTTTGAGATGACCATTTTATGACTCAGCCCACCCCAACCTACCAGCTGGGCATGGAGACCAGTCAGGCTAAACAGACCTCCAAACCTCCAACTCCACCATAATCCCCATCGGCCCAGGATAAGAAAGTGGGAAAACACCCTGGCTCCCCCTCTGTGGAGGCGAGAAGAGCAACAGTTCAGTAGGGGCATCATCAGTTGTGGGGGCAAGAGTAAACCAAGGCCAGCACTCTTTCGTCAGCTGAGTTTTAGGTGCCTGGTTTTATAGCATTCAACCCTTTTATTATCCTATAGGGTCCTTAACCGTGTAAAGGCGAGTTTACGACAGGGAAAACAATTTAAAGACTTAAGAAGAAGATAATAGTTTTTTACTTTGGGTGGTTTTTGTCAAGAAAAAATTATTATTTGCAAAAACTATATATACACAGGAAATAGTTCTACAGATATCAATTGGTGTCATAATATGTACAGGTGTGCCGGGTAATGTGTTTGTTTGTGTGTATAGAAGTCTATAAACCCAACATCCAACACACACACACCACCATATATATATATAATATTATATATATATAATATATATATATATATAATTTATATATAAAAAAATAACATTAACTGTTAATATATTAATTGTGGGGTATATAGACCAGGGTATATATAGATAGATAGATAGATAGATAGATAGATAGATAATAGATAGAAATCGATTATAGATAGATAGATAGATAGTAATAGATAGATATATAGATGTAGATAATAGATAATAAATAGATGATAGATGATAGATAATAGAATAGATCGATAGATAGATAGATAATAGATAGATGAATAGATATATAGATGATAGATAGATGATAGATATATATTGGATAGATAAATAAATAGATGATAGCTAGATAGATAGATAGATAGAGATAGATATATAGATGATAAGATGATCATAGACCATAGATATATATTAGATAGATATAATAGATAATACAGACAGACAGACCAGACAAGATCCACGATAGATCGATAGATAGATAGATAGCTAGATGATATATAGATAGATAGATAGATAGATAATATATAGATATTAGATAGATCGCTGCTTAATAGATAGATGATGATATAGAATAGATAAGATCATAGGATAGATAGATAGATAGATGGATGGATAGATAGATGATATAGATAGATAGATAGATAGCATAATAGATAGATATATGACAGAAAGAACGAAAGAAAGAAGAAAGAAAGAAAGAAAAAAAGAAAGAAGATAGATGATCAGATAGATATATAGATAGCATAGTATAGTGATAGATATAAAGACTGCCATTTCAGTGTGGTAGAAATATGGAGGGTTATAGTACACTTGTGA
>CM033477.1:121284018-121393198 GCA_019447015.1 Hymenochirus boettgeri | reverse complement strand
AGTATGACTGTATGTCATTATGACAGTATGTCTGTATGATATTATGAAAGTATGACGGTATGTCTCTATGATATTAAGACAGTATGACTGTATGTCTGTATGACATTATGACAGTATAACTATATGGCAGTATGACAGTATGTCATTATGACTGTATGTCTGTATGATATTATGATAGTATGAGGGTATGTCTCTATGATATTATGACAGTATGACTGTATGTCTGTATGACATTATGACAGTATGACTGAATGTCTGTATGATATTATGACAGTATAACTATATGGCAGTATGACAGTATGTCTGTATGATATTATGATAGTATGACTATGTCTGTATGACATTATGACAGTATGACTATGTCTGTATGACATTATGACAGTATGACTGTATGTCTGTATGATATTATGACAGTATGTCTGTTTGGCATTATGATATTATGACAGTATGACTGTTTGGCATTATGATATTATGATAGTATGTCTGTTTGGCATTATGATATTATGACAGTATGACTGTTTGGCATTATGATATTATGATAGTATGACTGTTTGGCATTATGATATTATGATAGTATGTCCGTTTGGCATTATGATATTATGATAGTATGTAGAACCTAATAAATTACAGGAGAATAAATAATGTTGAAAGAAAAGGGGAAATTCCATAAAAAATAAGATATGTGGCAATACCTGACCAGTCCTGGATCCACAGATGTTTGATCCCTTCCCTAGAGCCCATAGGAATAAACATGTTAGACTTGTACACTAGCATACCGTATCCTTCCAAGTAGGTGCTACATTTTTAGAAGCTTTTTGCATATTACAAACATTGCATTTTACACCAGACATGTAAAATGTAACATGTATCTCTCACAGAAAGGTTGCTTAATATTTGTTTCTTATGAACACAGCCTCCATTTTAATACGTCTAGTTAAATCCGATACAAGTCACAAACCTATTTAGTTTATTATTTTCCAAAACGTTGAACACTGTACACTTGTGCGATGAATTAGAGAATTGTGTATCTAGCCACAGGACCCCCTATTGAATCTAAAGGGCCTGATGTGAATGTATACATGTAATTGTAAAGCGCCACGGAAGATATTAGCGCTATATAAATCTCACAATAATAATAATAATAATAATTAAGTTCTAGTAGGTTATAGAATATCCAGAGTTTGACCCCTACTGTTTACAGTCAATAATAAATAATAAGGGGTTTTAACAGACCTGTTACATGTTTATTTGAATCATTTCTAACTGTGTTGGTAATGAAACAAAATTGCTTTAATCTTTAATTTTAGATATTAAATTTAGATATTCTTATTACATTATGTGATCTGTCCTTTTTATTGTCTCTTTAGTCAATCTATATGTGTACAACACCAGTAAAATGACAATTCCATCCATTATGCTGGCCATATACTGGTTAGATATTACATTCTGGGTCCGATTTAGCACAAACTTGAATTGATTGTGAAGTCCAGCAAGGTGGTTCGTAATTGTGATAGTACAGTTATCATCACTTTCATTAATTAGGATCTTAAAGGAATAGTTTATTCAGAAAGCTATGTCTTACCTACTGCAATTACTTCCATTCCTTTATCCCATGTAAGTTCCTTTATCCCATGTAAGTTCCTTTATCCCATGTAAGTTCCTTTATCCCATGTAAGTTGACCTGTCGGGTCATAGATTTTTTTTTTATCAAGTGTCCATCTTAAAATCCATTTACTACTTTCTCTTTATGGTGTAATAACTAACACAATAAGAAATGTTTCCAACAATGTTGCAGTGTTGCAGTGTATAGTAATAAAGTGTATGTATACTGAAAAAATTACTTTCTGTTTATAAATAAATACATGTAAGTAGCATTTACTCTGAGGTGTGTGTGCTGCTACATGCCTTCAATACAATATTTTTTTCTTCAGGCTTTGACCACTGACCTAACGATTTCCCCACATACTGCTAAAACTGCATACAGTAGACAGCACACCAACTGTCAACCCATTTCAGCTACAGCAAAACTGCTTACAGAAATACTGAAATGTAAGATGTTTCATATTGGATATCTAAAGAAATAGGGGGCAGATCAATTAAAAAATGGTACAGTGATAGTTGGGATAGTGATAGTTGGGATGAATTATAGTTTCCACTAATGGGCAATTAAAAAAAAAAAAACTTTCCAGTGTACATAGTACATACCCTTTAAGGCATGTTAGAAATGGATAGATTTTGTAAACGGAAGCTGCTGGTTATTGATAGGTTTAGTTGTAGGTATTGCAGAATCAAAATGTATAACATTTCAATACTTTGTGTTGCTTGTCACCAGCAGGATGCAAATCATCATACCATTCCATATCGCCCCTTCAACACTCTACATTCCATTTCACTCCATTTCCAGTTAGATCATTTAGCAACTTGATACGTGACACTGAATGCGGGAACTCAACTTGTCTTGTTTCATCATCACAGCTTACAAATGTAGATCAATGTCCTTGTCATCTTGGTTATACATCTAACACTTCTGTCTCAATGAAATTTAGCACGTCAGCAGCTTTTTATGGCACGTGTATAAATTTATAGCCTTTAGTTCCTGATTGAATTCAGTTCAGATATTTACTGCATTGAAACAGTAGCAATATCAGTGTTAAATACTGATAAATCTACTGTAATATGGTTGGTCGTGTGAGGGCATTATGGGAGACTATATGTAGCACAAATCAAAATGACTTTCCAATTACTTTCTGCACAGGACAGTTTTTGATTAAGGACTAGGGGCCCTATTTATAAAAGATCGATATCGTTATCGGAAAAATACAGATCATTATCGGAAAAAAATACCGATCTTTATTTTACGATAACAATCGCTATTTTTTCAATAACGTTATCGATCTTTTATAAATAGGGCCCTAGGCTACACTAGTGCACTTTTAAGAGCGGTCTTATGGTGATTGCCATCCGAATGCATTATAAAAAGTGCACACTAGTGTGGGTCAATTGATGTGGCCACACTAGTACACTACTGTGCGCTGCACATGCGATCCGTTAATCAATCAAATGCTCTCTGATCGTGCAACATTGCATGATCACGGCGCACGCACAACCGCACTCGTTAACACGCACACTTGCATGCTGGTTTCTGTCATGCTTGTAAGCGTTACAGTGTCGTCTCAGCCTAAGGGCAATCTACCAAAAACGTGGCCATTAAATCCTACAATAAGTAGTTAAAACAATTCTCAAAGTTTGCTTGTATTTTATTTTTGTATCCTACTTAGGGCTAAACCACACCAGGCCATTTTAACACGTGATCCCTTTTTCGTTTGCCATCTGATTGCGTGTTAAAAAGCACACACTACTGTGGCCCAATTGAAGTGGCCACATTAGGTGCATTGTGGCCGTTTGCACTGTGATCCATTGATCAGAGCATATGCAATCATTTTTTTTGGTGTGCGATCCACATGTGCTCTGATCCCCGGGAATGACCGGGATTGCAGCATAACCAGGCACCAATGTGCATGAATTGAGTGTGCACGCAACACACACGTTTAGTGCCCACTTATTTTCTTACTTTGTTAAAGGCTATCTCCACTGAAAATTAAAGATTGGGAGGTTAAGGATCAATGTCCTGTTCTTTAATTAATGAAACAGGACCTAGCAGACAGGTGTTAAAACCTACCGTACCTGCAATTGTGCCCTCTGCTTCTTCGTGCTAACAATGCACGTATATTGTAAGGGAGTTTGGATGTAGTTGATGCCTGTCAGAGGAAGCAGCAGAAGCAGCAGAGGATTGCGATTGCGTAAGGTTTAACTCCTGTCTATCAGCTCCTGTTCTATTAATTGAGGAACGGGGGTAAGACATAGCTCCAGTATTCCCTGCTCTTCAATTAATGTGAAAAGGGGTATGTCTACTTTTTCATTGGAGATACCCTTTAAAGGGCATGTCCACCCTAAAAATGAACTTTGGGCATAAGGTTAGGTGACCCCTGTCCACCCCCACCCCCCACCAAGATATTTCTTTAAAAAAATGTTAAGATCGCTACTTACAGCCCCTTCTCTCCCACAGCATCTCTGATACGGCTCCCTGCTTGGCAGAAGTTGCAAGCAGGGGCAGGACCGGCAGCCGGATCTGTGATTGGCAGAGAGGCAGCCAATCACAGATGTGTCTGCTGTCAGTGGAGATGCAGCAGGAGAGAAGGGTCTGTAAGTAGCGATCTGAACATTTTTTTAAAGAAAATGTTTGGGGGTAGGCAGGGGGCACCTACCTTATGCCCAAAGGGTTTCACGCTAGGTGCAACGGCTGCAGAGGATGGATCCGGATGGTGGAAGGGAGGGGGGAAAGGGCGTCCCCTGCACATGTCACTGCCTTACTAAGATTAAGGAAGCAGCAGGGTGCGGATGACTCACTGACACCTCCTTCTCTTCACTTTCCTGGATTTTGAACATGCACTGCAGGAGAACCATAAGGAGCAGAGATGTAAGGTAGTGGGTTCATTTTTAATTTTGGGGGTGGTCATGTCCTTTAAGTGTCAAGTGTTCAACACTTTCACCATTTTTAACAAACTGATATTGGAAATGTATTAGGTGTATACAGAGACTGTGTGATAATGGAATGCTGGGAAATAAAACACAAACCCCGTGTTAGAAAGGTAAATTATATTTTGTTCCCCTTTAAGAGTTTATAGTTAGTTACTAACCATCAAAACATTGGCTTGATCATTTTCCATTTCCCGGTTCTATCATAGATTAAATGTTGCATGGCTTTTTAGTTGATATTATGGCCACCAACAGACTTTTCTATTAAAAAAACACCTTCTTGCTTTAACCTGTAACAGGATAATCCTGTTGTTCACAGCAGACATGGCATCAGATCAGTTGACCAGAAAAATGTCCATCTTCCTCCCCAGGAAGGAAATCTCATAATATTGAAGTGAAACAAATGGTTCCATAGTTAGCATTACTGCCCATAATTAGAATAATGTAAGCAGATAAAGAATTATTACACCGAGGTGAACATTAAAGAGACCCTGGGTAAAATGCCAAGATGAAAAGAATGTATCTCTCAAAATGACTCAGCACAGACAATTTCCCAGATGAAATTTGCATTTTACATTAATTCCTAATACCTGAAAATGTAATTTGTGCAATGCTATCTGTCTTCTCTTTTGCCAAACCATGAGGCCAGTTTCCCAGTGTAATGAAATGTCCTCTGTGGATTTGTATCTCTCTGTTGCTGGAAATGATAATTACAGATTTCTACAAACCCGCTGCATTTTTATTTTGTGTTTTTGTTCAAATGTGTTTCTCTATTAAGATCCACTTAGCTCCCGTACAGTGTCAAACCTCTCGTTTTCTTAGCTGCCCTACCGTATAACAGAAAGACGCTTCCTGTCGTGTATGTATCTCCCCCATTCAATGAGGTTTGTTGTATTTCATCTCCTGTCATGTTTGTTTTGATTTCTTATTTAATCATGTTTTATTGTGATCACACGCAGTTCTCTATCCCATTCCTAAACCTAAATACATTAATAGATTATTGCAATTTCCCATGTAAGCAAAAGATCCCCTTCTCTTCATGTTTGTTATCACCCTTTCATTCTTGCTATCATCCATAAACCTGGGATTAAATAATTTCAATTCAAATCTTATTATCTACTTTCCACCACAAAATATCAACTGCCTGGGAACCTGATGAGAGTTTAACTGATCTACAGTATATAGGCAGTAACTCTAAGAGGGAAGTTGATGGAATAAATTAAAAAGGGAGAAGCCCTTTTAGTAACTCTAATGCATTATCTGATGTCGGTAAAAGGCTTGCAGGGATTGGATGGTGTCACAAAGTGTTCACACCAAGCTGTGGTGTTTATAGATTGAATAATAAGCAAATGTGCCTGCCCAGAAGTCAATGGTGGGCTCTGGAATCTAAGAAAGAGACAATAAGGAGAAGTAAAAAAAAAAAAAAAAAAAAAAGGAGAAAATGGAGATGATTAAAGAAGATACTAGCGATAGTAGTGATAGTAAAGATGGAAAAGGGATTTTCCTAAATTACTTAAGGTCTAATGTCTAGCTGTAAGCTCAGGTATGCAGAGGGGCAAAACCCCCAAGATATGTCCAATAAACCTTTATTCAATAGGTAAACCAACAACTATTTGTGTATATTGATAATTTCTAATAGGCCTTCAAGTGGATACATACACATGCTTCTATTTCTTGAGATGTAATGTCAATTCCCTTATCGAAATCTTCCCATTTGGCTCAGTGATATGTTGAATTATACATTCTTTCCAAATGATAGAGAACATTAAACTGTTGCTGTCGTTTTAGTTGTGTGAGGTTGTACATACTGCACTAGGTTTTGGTTTAGTGATCGGCCAGTATAAACACACACAAGTCTTTTTCCCACATTGAATATGTCCGTGGAGACAAAACTATTTTGAGACTCTCTTTGGGGAGCCCTTACAATAATGTACAGTATGCATTCCTCCATGTAAAATGCATTTAGACAACTTCATTACAAACTGAGACATCCCAAGCTTCCATTTTTCTTCCTAAGAGAGTTCACCTTTCTTGTAATTTATTTTTTAGCAGAATAATGTTACAACAAGAAAAGTGCATGTATGCAAAGGCAATTCATCATCAGCCACTTCTGTGCTTACAACTCACTGAGGTAATTTAGGTACTTTAATCGAAAGAAAGTTCCGTTTGCTATGAATCGCTTTCTTTCCCCACTAGGCTTTTATTGGGAATGGGTGTAAATCAAAGGGAACAAAATAAGTCTTTCCCATTTTTTTTTTCATAATTATTGATCAATACAAATGCTAAAATTCATAAAATCAAAATTCATAGATTGTTTTAATGAAAGGTTCTATAGATGAAGTTCATTTTGTGGACTTTGCTTTCTATCCAGTTAGATTCTATATTTATGCATGAAAATTACTTCAAAGGTAAAATAGATTTTATGTGGGCTTCACGAACTTCCTCACACTATAAACTATGATATAAGGAAGTTTGGGCAGCCCACCTTTTATCTATTGACAATTAATCTTATAAGTGGAACCTTGGCTCTGTAGCAGACCCTACATACCTCATCAACACATCCTACCCACAGACTCCTGAAGCACAGAGGACACACACCTCTGTAAAATAGATTTTACTGTTACAAAAATACCAGAATTGGTGGCAATGTTTATATTGCTTTATTTGGAATTTGAGGTGACCAACTGGGCTATTTGATGATTTTACTGTAGGTGCTATCTCAAGAAAAAAAATACAGGAAATTTTTTAAAATTGGTTTTGGAGTTCTGGCAGAATACCTTGCTGGGGGTAGCAAACCAATAAAATACAGGTTTTGTAATTCTCAACACCAAGTGATTAAAGTTATTATCAATGAGCTTTTAAACAGCAGCAGATCATTCCTGCCATCCTTGGGTTCCCTTCTGTACTGCAGATCTAGTTTTGTCTCCTGTGTGCTCTGCATCTCTCTAATTGCTGCCCTATCTAACAAATCGTAATCCCTTAAAATTACTAACGCCAGAGACTGTGTTGTGGTATATGCAGTGTAGTAAGAAGATTTGGGCAAATAGTTTTGAGCACAAGGAAGAATAGCCAGACACATTTAAGCACCAAAGCCCATTAGCAACATTCCCCCACATAAATCTATGATTTTTTTGGGAGGTTGGAGAAAGTATTCCTACTTTAATATTTGTTGAATTTAAAAAGTAATAAGCTTTTGAAATGTTGTCACTGAGTTTTGCCTGTGAGCACCCAGTAGGTACAATTCTAAAGCTAATAGGGAAATATAACCAGAGCCGCTATTGTTCCAGCATTATTAAAATAATATTGTGTTAGCCCACCTGGGAATATCCTAAAAGGGATCTACCCGCAGCATGATTTTAACAGCGACTATTAGTCGGCGTTAAAATGATGCGCTAAAATGTGATATTGGATTGCGAGCTGCGGATGTGCAGGTGTCTTTTTGTGTTACCCGTGCATCCAACACTAATATGGAGTTAACTAATGGCGAACCGGTTAGCGCAACTTTAACTCCATATTATTGCCCAGTGGCTCTGGGTTAATGAGCCACAATGACTTTTAAATTAAAGCTAAACAGGCTACTTGCTACTAGAGATCCAACATGGAGGAACCCCTTGATTTCTAAATCTGAATGTTCCGTCCAAAAAAGGGCATATCGTTTGGTTTTCGGGATTTCAGAATGCATTTTCGAAGATTACTACTTTCGAGTTCCTAAACCTTCGTTCGTGTTTATTTTCAAGGGTTACCGAAAATCACCTTATATATTCGGTAATCGTTCTGTTTTCGGATCTTCAGGTTTTTCCCAAGATCCATAAATCTGAAAATGGAATGAAAAAACTTACTAATTTCGGCCATCTCTACTTGCTACTGCCTCATAGATATATAGATTTAGGAAGGAGTTGTTTATAGGGTTTAGTGGACCTTTACATAGTTAAATGCTTGTTCTTTCTACAAGGCTTATTTACATAGAGGTGGGTGGTCTTGTTCATAAAAATCACATACTTTTTGCCCATTTTATATATCAAAGTATGTACAAGATGTTACAACACTAATTATAAGCTAAAATATTGTTTTCTGTGGAGCTAGGAGTGTTTGTGTGGAACAGGAAAGAAAGAAAATGGATCAAACAATCTAAATTACTAACTTTATTGATGCTTTTGATGACACAAAATTACTCTCAGCTTTAAAAAAAACAATATAAGCCTCTCTGTATGTAGACCTGAACCATCCTATCAAGGTAAACTTTAAATTGCAACCAATGTATAGCAGAGATGCCAAATCTGAAACACACTATCCCGAAGGAAAGGAAATCCCATAAGGGAGCATTGGGTACCGATTCCAATATTTAACTTGGGAGAAGGTCAAGCTTTAGTTACAACCCATAATAAGAGGTGATGGAAGGAAATACATTATTTTGTAGAATAAAAAGTTACAAGAACACTCACATTTCCATTGTAACGCATACAGGAGGAAGACATCTAACACAAAGATAATGGCATTCTAATTTGTAATATTCACTAATGTATAAGACTGGACAGAAACATGTATTGAGCAAAAATATTATTTCTTTCTTCTTTTCAAAAGAACTGAATGTGTGTAAATATGTGTGGATTTGTTTCCCTTCTGAATAATCTCACCCATGGTTGTTCTCATTGTAATGCATGTCACTAGTCTAAATGTACATTATTCATTTATTCATTTGCCTAATTACGTGCTCCACTGACACAGGAATTTATCAACAAACATAAAATTCAGTCAGTTGTATCGTTATTCTATTAAATAAAGTCTGTGTGCATCTTACCTAACCAGGAATGAACTAGATGGCAGAATAAATTAACAGGCAAAAATACTAACAATCATTTTATGGGACAATAGTTATTTTAGATCCTTTTATTTGACTTTATGTGAACATGTGGAAATGAAAATCCCTTGAGACAAACAAGGAGACATCTAGCCATGGGCTGCATTTGTGAAGGATCGATCTCGGTAATTACAGATAACAATCCTTTATTGTGGTTATTAATAATACTAGCAGAGAGAAAAACAAAGTCAAATCCATGTAAAATAATATTCCAGAGACCACACACTGGTTTGTATTTGTAAGCACATGGTTCATAAAAACACCCAAGGATTCACCTGGATTTCTGTTGGTCACCACCTGTCTACTGAACAAAAAACAATATGTCAAAATAGGCAAGTAAATAAGTAAACAACCACCCAATCCATGTAATCTGCATGTGTTTATTCTATCATTTATTTGATTCTGTACAAAATCAATATGTGTACAATACAAAGAATACTGGTACTGCATGGTATGGTACTGCATGGTATGGTACTGCATGGTGTGGTACTGCATGGTGTGGTACTGCATGGTGTGGTACTGCATGGTGTGGTACTGCATGGTGTGGTACTGCATGGTATGGTACTGAATGGTGTGGTACTGCATGGTATGGTACTGCATGGCATGGTACTGCATGGTGTGGTACTGCATGGTGTGGTACTGCATGGTGTGGTACTGCATGGTGTGGTACTGCATGGTATGGTACTGCATGGCATGGTGCTGCATGGTATGGTACTGCATGGTATGGTACTGCATGGTGTGGTACTGCATGGTGTGGTACTGCATGGCATGGTACTGCATGGCATGGTACTGCATGGCATGGTACGGGATGGAATGGTACTGCATGGTATGGTACTGCATGGTGTGGTACTGCATGGTGAGGTAGTATTTTTACGACCACATTATTTTCCCATTGACTATTATTATGGTATTTTATGTCTTAAAATGGTGACACATGGGAAAAAAACTGCTAATGCTAAAAAAAATGTCATTATTTATGCCTGGGTTGAAATATTGATATGATCCGTAGTAACAGAAGATACACCAACATTGTACTATAAAAAGACCCCCTAATGAGTTTTGACAGTGCCAACTTTGAATAAAGTTTTAATACAGATTGTTAGTTGACATCCCCAAGGTTAAAAAGAGGCTTCTTGGCCTTTTCTTTACAAATAAAATAGTACAACTGACAGAAATTAGAGGCCTATTACAGGTGGACACTAGTAAAGTTGGATTTGCAATGTTACCGTTTGCTACAAAGCAGCATTTCATTTTATTTGGATATTGCTAGAATGCTAAAAGTAGTCCTCTACTGGACAAGGAAGCATTCTATACATGCTATATACATTCTATACATACATACATCCAGACTGACTCTTATATTACAGCAACTGTAAGGGCGATAAGGGGGACAATTTGTAAGGTTAATACATTAAAGGGCAACTCCACCCCCCAAACTAAATGTTACTATTTTAATTCCTGCAGGGAATTGTTATAAACCTCAAACTCACGAGGTTTATAGCACTCTCTGCCATCCCCAAATGTACTTACCAGCCTTCATTCCCCCGCTGCCTTCTGCTTAACTCCTGTGCCTTTTCCATGCATGGAAGTCAAGTAGGCGGGGCTCAAACAGCATTCACCCCTGTGATTGGTTAAGGCAGGGAGTGCTATAAACCACGCAAGGTTGAGGTTTATAGCAATTCCCTGTAGGATAGTAACATTTATTTTGGGGGGGTGGCGTTGCCCTTTAATGTTCTTTTTTAAAGGTACGTTCACCCCTCAAATGGGAAATTATATATGGATAATTCACCCCAAACCAAAAAACCACAATAGTTTGAAAGCTGGCAGGTGTATGACTAATCGGTAATGTAGCAAAATGATTTTATTCCTCCCCTCCCTTCTCCCTCTCACAAGGTTTCTGTCCAAGCTCACACATGCTCAGAACAACAGACAGCTACAGCAATAGCATTCAGTCCTTGACTGTAATGTCAACTGTCACATCCATGACTGAAGAAACGGGAGTATGAGGAAGCACAAAGAGGCGTAACAGAAAACAAAGTATTATATCTATTAGCTTTCTAACTCGTTTTGGGATTTGGTAGGGTAATGACATTTTTCATTAAAGGGATGGACATGCCCTTAAAGGCCTAGTACACATTGGAAGATATATTGGACTAATAGACCGGCCGGCATGATATTTTGTTTGTTTGGAAATAACAGTCAAATTTCCAATGCAACCCACAGACCTTGGTCGGATTTTTCTCCAAATCAGATGTAAATTCAATTAGACATGTCAATAAAGTTTGGCACAGCCTTTAATGAGCCACAGGATTGGTCTCACTAAAATGGCGGTGATGCTTTGGGGGTTTTGACTTTTGACTGCCAGACTATCATTAGTGATCTGCAGTGTGTAAGAAAGAATAGACAAAACTGAGCCATGTGTACTGGGGTATGAAAATACAGATGGTTAGTGATCCATCTTAATTTAAAATGAGCATTTTTAATTTTCTGTCCTTGGATATGTATGCAGTATACTATGCAAAGAATCTGACAGGGAGATTCAATAAAAGTTCTTATCGTTTAAAATGGTGCTAATTTTGCCCCAACCAATCACCAATCAGATGTTAGTTTTTTTAAATTTTAAATAAGATCTGATTGGTTGGGGCAAAATTAGCACCATTTTAAACGATATGAACTTTTATTGAATAACCCTGATTGTTTCCTAACACATGGTACATTCATTGAGTATAAATACTGTTGCTAAACTGCATATTCCCTTTTCATTCTGCAGTTACCTATGCTCTATCTTTACACACAGATCTCACATTGTTCTTGTTATAATATTAAATGACATCTTCCTATGAGAAGATTAAACAAAAATGTAAGCACAGCCACTGCACCGGCTCCATTGAGAATTCACCTTACATACCTCACTGTACAGGTTCAGGAAACACTATAAAAGTGTCAGTTTCCAGACAAAAATGATTTCCTTTTATTTATGGCTAGAGCAGGCATTGTGTAATCAAAGGGCACTGATGCAGTGATATACATTCCCAGACACAGGAGCATCCCTACCCCCTGCTCAACAGCCATTCGCTGACAGCTAGGAACTCCTAACGCCAGGTAACAGCAAGATAAATTGCACAAGATGGGGTTACATGGTGCAAAGGACTTAAGGCCATTGTTGTTTCAGCTTTTACAAACAATAATTTTAATACTATTCAGGTAGACTTTTTTTTTTTTAGAAAGCTACACGGATATCACACTAGCAAAAATATTAAAAAGAACAAATACATGGATATGAGAGTATGTGGAAATATGAAGGCTTAAAGGGTATCTCCACTTGTTTTCATAAGGGAGGGTAAACGAGCTGTGCCTTACCTTCCGTTCTTCAATAGAACACACAGGAGCCAGGAGAGAAGGTAACTTACCTATAGATCGCGCATGCGCATAGAAGACAAGGTCCGTCGGGACCTGTCAGACTACGCGCCGGGGGAGCAAGCGAGCGAGTAAGTTTCTTACCTTCTCTCCTGGCTCCTGTGTGTTCTATTGAAGAACGGAAGGTAAGGCACAGCTCCTTTACCTCCCGTTCTTCAATAGAACTGGATTCCCAAAACTTATAAAAACAAGTGGAGATACCCTTTAAAGGGCAAGTCCAGCCCCAAAATGAAAACTTACATACAGGTAAATCACCCCTCCAAAACCCTAAACGGTAATAGTTTGAAATCTGAAATATATAAGTCTAACCTGAAATCCTGCACAATATCCTGTTGCCCCTGTTTCTGCTTATTGGTTCTTCCAGTTGGTAACTGTCAGTTATGGATTTGACAGTTGACATCACAGCCATTGACTGAATGTTGGTCCCCTGTCTGCCTCTTCTGAGCATGCCCAGGCTCAGTACCTGCTCAGTACAGGTGTCTAAATTGCTCAGTTTCCATGAGGCATCCAGAGGCATAGCAGGCATACAGTAATGAATTCATAGGACAAACTATGATATATTAACATATTTTAAAGAGGCCGTTCTTTCTAAAAGATGTTCTTTTGAGGGTGGAGTTGTCCTTTAATGTTAATTGCTCAGTTTCCATGAGGCCTCTAGAAGAATAGCAGGCATACAGTGATGAATTCATAGGACAAACTATGATATATCAACATATTTTAAAGAAGCCATTCTTTCTAAAAGATGTTCTTATGAGGGTGGAGTTGTCCTTTAAAGAAAACATTTGTGCATGGATAGAGAATTGGTTATTGGATCGCAAACAGAGAGTGGTGGTAAATGGAGCTACATCTATGTGGGCTAAAGTTCTAAGCGGAGTGCCTCAGGGTTCTGTACTGGGGCCACTTCTGGATAAATGACTTAGAAGGGGGCATTGAGAGCAAGATCTCAGTGTTTGCTGATGACACTAAACTATGCAGAGCTTTGGAAACTTCAAATGATGTGCAAGTGTTGCAAGCAGACCTAGATAGATTATCAAAATGGGCAGCAGAATGGCAAAGGAGATTCAATGTTGATAAATGTTAATTCATTTGAAATATAATCCCTTTGCCACCTACACCATAGATAACTCTGTGTTAAGTGCTTCTGTAATGGAAAAAGATTTGGGGGTTCTGGTAGATAACAGACTTAGCTGTAGCAAACAATGCCAGACAGCCATGGCTAGAGCTAGCAAGATATTGTCTTGTATAAAGAGTGGAATAGATTCAAGAGAGAAATATATTATTCTCCCTCTTTTCAAGGCACTGGTAAGGCCTCATTTGGAATATGCGGTGCAGTTTTGGAATCCCATATAGAAAAAGGGCATCTTGGAAATCGAAGCAGTTCAGGGACGGGCAACTAAATAAATAAGGGGAATGGAGGGGCTTGAATATGCAGGCAGATTAGACAAGTTAGGGCTGTTTACATTGGAGAAGTGACGTTTGCGTGGGGATATGATAATCTTATACAAGTCCTATCAGAGGACTAGTGGACATCCTTAAAGGTTGGAAGAAAAGAAGTTTCATCTTTAGGTTAGGAAAGGTTTCTTTACAGCAAGAGCGGTAAAACTGTGGAACTGTCTTCCAGCAGATGTGGTAATGGCAAGTTCATTAAATAGCTTTATAAAAGGCCTGGATAAGTTTCTAAAACTAAACTAAACTAAAAAATATTGAGAATTACTGGTATTAATACATATAGATCTGGTTGATCCAGGGTTACTTTCCGATTGCCGTTTGAAGTCAGGAAGGAATCCCCCCTCCCCCCTTTTTAGCTGCTTTTTTTTTTTTTTTGCCTTCCTCTGGACTAGGTAGGGTTAAAAAAAAAAAAAAAAAAGAGGGTGAATGGGTTGGACTTGATGGACGTATGTCTTTATTCAACCTCAACTACTATGTTGCTATGCATAGAACCATACACTGCATAGAACCTGTCTTTGGCTGCATAGAACCTACTTTAAACTGCATAGAACCTACTCTAGACTGCTTAGAACCTGTGCTAGCCTGCATAAAACCTACTCTAAACTGCATAGAACCTACTTTAGACTGCATAGAACCTACTTTAAACTGCATAGAACCTACTCTAGACTGCTTAGAACCTGTCCTAGACTGCATAAAACCTACTCTAAACTGCATAGAACCTACTTTAGACTGCATAGAACCTATTCTAGACTGCATATGGAGCATGTTGAAGGGTGCGCAGAGGAAATTCAAAGCTGCACAGAGCGTCATCTAGGATCTGTGTAGCATGTTCTAGACTGTGGAGTGTGTTCTAGACTGCATAGAACCTACTCTGGACTGCATCGAACCAACTCTAGACTTCATAGAACCTGTTCTAGATTACATAGAACCTGTTCTAGATTACATAGAACCTGTCCTACACTGCATAGAACCTATTCTACACTGCAGAGAACTTGTTCTAGACTGCATAGAACCTACAATAGACTGCACAGAACCTGTTATAAACTGCATAGATACAAACATAGAAAAGAGAATCAATGTACATAAGTCCCATACAATATCATATTATCTGCACACTGGCATACATTATAAACAAAGGGGTTTTAGTATAGATTACTGTGATCACATGAATGAAAAACCTTCCAACCACGTCAAGGTAACCCCAGTCTGGAAGGTCCTAACTTCTGACCTTTTTACATTTCTTTTACTTCATTTACGATTAGAAAACTTTGCATTTCTCATTCTAACACACTGGATCCATATAACAGACTCTTTCACTCCCCCCCCCCCCCCCCAGCCCTTTGGCTTTTAATGAGGGAAGAGGCCATCCAGTGCTTTATAATAAAGGCATAGGACCTCCCATAAAAGGGGCATGTTGGGGGTGCTATTACCACATGGAGGTACCAAGCCTCCCAATAAATACATACAATACAAGGATTGTGGAAGCACTCAAATTAGGCTAATTTACAACTACATTTAGCGGAAGTGCTACTGATCTGGTCAAACATTTATACAAACATAGAAAAGATAATCAATGCACATTCCTAGGCCCCATACAATATCATATTATCTGCACACTGGCATACATTATAATAAAAGGGGTTTTAGTATACATTACTGTGATCACATGAATGAAAAGAGTTGCCCTTAACACTTGGCTGTGATATGCTAATTGGGATTTTCATTCTGAATTGAGAAAGCCAGTCGGATGACTAGTGAACCGACTTCAAGAACTAAACTTCAAGTCCAGTTGATCTAACTGAATACAACAGATATACCATGACCTGGATGAATAAAAACCTTCACAAGCATACCTCGAATGAATTGTTCGGTAATCCTCAAATGCAGCAGTCGATTTCGGTAACCCTGGAATGTATCGTTTGGTAACCCTCAAATGTATTGTTCAATTTCTGTAATCCTCAAATGAATTGTTCAGTAATCCTCGAAATGCAGCAGTCGATTTCGGTAACCCTCAAATGTATTGTTCAATTGCTGTAACCCTCAAATTAATTGTTCGGTAATCCTCGAAATGCAGCAGTCAATTTCGGTAACCCTCAAATGTATTGTTCAATTTCTGTAACCCTCGAATGAATTGTTTGGTAATCCTCGAAATGCAGCAGACGATTTTGGTAACCCTCAACCCTTTTATACTACAGAAAGTATGGTATTTCTAATGTATTGCAACTGTTGAACCAACATGTATAGCACAGACTATAAAATAAGTTATTTTGATCAACAAAAACCTGAAAGGAGCAATATGGTAGTGCCAACACAAGCTGTTTAAGAAAGGGATATAATGCTTGTGAAGGTTCTCATTCATCCAGGTCATGGTATATCTGTTGCATTCAATTAGATCAACTGGACTTGAAATGTAGTTCTTGAAGACGTTTCGCTAGTCATCCGACTGGCTTTCTCAATTCAGAATGACTTGTACAAGAATCTGTGGCAATTATGTACCCTGGAAAATCCCAATTAGCATATCACAGCCAGTTGTTAAGGGTGTGATTAGATAGTGGCTAAGAGGTGTTATAGGAACGCCCAGAGAAAGGTGTTAAAACAGCATTGTACATGGCAGACAGCTGGTGTCGAACCCCCCCACCTCTATTTAGGCTTGGTTTCTTTATTTTCACATAAATGGCCTCCTTAACACCTCTCTTGAACCAGTCATAAGCCTTTATCCTTAAGATGCAGATACACGGCTGAGTCCTGACCCGAGGAATTGGCTCTTCTGTGCTGGGCCATACGTTGATGCAGTTGCTGTTTGGTCTCCCCCACATACAAATCAGAGCATTCTTCACTGCACTGCACTGCATATATGATGTCGCTTTTCTTGTGTTTAGGTATTGGGTCTTTCGGATGTACCAATGTATGTGGGGGAGACCAAACAGCAACTGCATCACCTATGTGATAGGAAGTTCAAAATCGTAACATTTTACCCACAGCCACCAGCAGCCATGCCCACCTACAAAACCACAGCCATCGATAAAGCTGCACCCTCTTTAATGCAGCTGAGGTGCACTTAGCGCGCGGAAACTCAACTCATACTTACTGAGAGTTTCCTTTCCTGGCCATCCTCCCAGGCAGCATCAGAAACATATGGGTAGCTCCCTGCCCATTGGACAGAAGAAAAAGACCTCCTTATTAAAAGACCCACCCCTCCTTACCTATTCAGTCTAGTTTCAAAGCATTAGAAGGGAGGGTATGCTGCCTGGGAGGATGGCCAGGAAAGGAAACTCTCGGTAAGTATGAGTTGAGTTTCCGCTTTCCTGGCCATCCGACAGGCAGCATCAGAAACATATGGGACATACCCAAGCAATTGAGGGAGGGGAAAAGAAAAAATACTAGCAGACTGCTTGCTGCATAATATTAGACTTTAGTAACAGAATGTAGGACTTTTTGTCCAAAGACTGCTCTTGCAGTTAAATTAATATTCAACTTATAATGCCTAACAAAGGTGTTAGGCGTGGACCAGGCTGCCGCTTGGCATACTGCATGGGTCGAAGCTCCCTCTTCTGCCACCTAGGTAGCTGCTATCCCTCTTGTAGAGTGCGCTGAGACTGACAAAGGAGGTGCCACACCTTGACTTTCATAAGTTTTCCGTATTGCTTTCACTATCCATTTTCTGATAGTTGAAACGGTTGCTGCTCTTCCCATCCTAGGGCCCATTGGAATTAGGAAGAGCTTGTCAGAGAGTCTGATCTCTCTTGTGACGTTTAAATATGTCTTCAGAATAGACCAGCTTGGTCTAGCTTGGTCATTTCATCGTATTCTGGATTTTCCCCAGCCGTGAATGTAGGAAGGACAATGGGCTCATTGATATGAAACCTCGAAAGTACTTTTTGGGAGGAAATCTGGGGCTGGATGGAAGATAACTGCCTCCGGCAATATATTCAAATAAGGAGGCTTACTTGAAAGTGCGGCTATTTCACATGCCTGTCTTCCCGATGTAAGAGCAACCAAGAGGACTAATTTCAAAGTCAGATTTTCCAATGAACAGGACTCCACAGGTTAAAACGGACTATTAGTCGGGGCTCTAAGCACCAATGGTAAATCCCACTGAGGGAACAGATTCTTTCTTGGTGGCCTTATTCTCAGTGCTCCCTGAAAAAAGCGTTTCACCAAGTCGTCCTGAAAAAAACTTCTATTTAGACATCTGTACCTTGAGGGTACTCAGACTAAGTCCTCTATTTAGTCCTTCTTGTAGGAACTTCAACACTTGTGGAGTAGAAGGATGTAGAGTTTGGATGTTACTCTTCCCTGCCCATGCTACGAACACCTCCCATATTGCTGTATATCTGGCCGATGTTGAGGCTGTAAAGGCTTGGAGCAGCGTCTCAATTACTTGGTCTGAGCAGCCTTGCTTCACTAACCTCTCCCTATCAACATCCAGGCCGCTAGATTTAGACTGGCCGGATCCTAATGGAAGAACTGGCCTTGTTGGAGAAGGTCCCTCATTGGTGGCAGATGTACTGGCCGGTCTGTTTACAATCTCCTCAACAGGGGATACCATGGCCTGCGGGGCCAATCCGGGATGATGGCTATTACCCTCATCCTGGACCTCAAAACCTTCTTCAAAACCCTGAAAATCAACGGGATTGGCGGAAAAATATAAGCATCCATCTGGTCCCAATCCTGCATCAGAGCATCCTGTGCTACTGCTCCCTGCTGCCTGAACCTGGAGAAAAAATTCCTGGCCTTGGAATGTGGCCATCAAATCCCAATCCGTACCACTTTCTTGTTATCTCCCGGAATATTTCCTCCTTGAGACTCCATTCCCCATTCTCCAACTGTTGTCTTGACAAGTAATCTGCCATTTGGTTGTGTCTTCCCTGAATATGGATGGCCATCAGATCCAATAAATTCTGCTGCGCCCAACTCATAATTGGTGTTACTTCCTCCAGCAAAGTTCTGCTCCTCGTGCCACCCTTATTCTTTAAGTACATTACTGTCGTGACATTGTCTGAATGAATGCAGACTGGAGATGCTCCTATTATCGGGAGAAAAGCCTTGAGGGCCTGCTTGACTGCCCAAAGCTCCAGCACTGCGGAGGTAGATGTGCTAGGTTTCTTTCCCAAACTCCTTGCACACAAGTGTGACCCACATGGGCTCCCCAACCTGTCCCTGATGCATCTGTAAATACATGGATCCAACTGGGTTCCTCCAGTGTCCCTTCCCGCAGATTGGATGGAACTAACCACCATTCTAAGTTCTCCTTGAACCTCTTGCTCAGATGAATTTTCTGTGACCAATTCTGACTTCTCTTGTCCCACCTCTGCAGGAAATAGGTCTATAATAGTCTTATTTTCCATCTGGCCCAGGGTATTAAGCCTATAGTTTCTGTCAGACTTCCCAGGAACATCATCAATTCCCTTGCCTTTACAGATTGTACTTGACCTAGAGCTTTTGCTGCTTGAACAATCTTTTCCACCCTTACTCAAGGGAGAGACACTAGCCCAAGCCTTGTGTCTATGCTGACTCCCAAGTATACCAGCCTCTGAGATGGAAACAGCTGACTTTTGTAACCAACCAAATTCTTTTAGCGTATGGAGTACTTTATCTCTCCCCGCAAGAAGATGGTGTCTTGTTCTGGCTATGATTAGCAAATCGTCCAAGTAATGGAAAATTTCTAGCCCCTCTTCTCTCAAGAGGGCTACCACTACCACCAACATCTTCGTGAAGGTCCTGGGAGAGGTGGACAGCCCGAAGGGCAGGCACGTGAACTGAAAATGCTGATCTCCCAGGGTAAATCTTCATGCAGGTACGCATCCGTAAGATCCATCGTGCACATCCAGTCTCCTGCTGATATGGCTCCTCTTATTGTCTGCAACGTCTCCATTTTGAATGGTTGATGTTTACTGTTTAACCTCCTTAAATCCAAAATGGGATGCCAGTCACCTGTTATCTTTCTGATCAGAAAGAGCGGCAAATATAACGCTGTTCTTCTCTGCTCTAGAGATACTGGGACTATAGCCTTCTTTCGAAGCAGATCTTCTACATATTCTTTTAGCTTTTGACCTCGGACTGGATCTACCGGAATGGGGGTCTTGATGAAAAAAAATTTTTTCGGCTTCTCTATAAATTCTAAGCGATATCCTCTGGTGATTACCGACATCACCCAGGAATCCCTTACGTTCTTCACCCAAACTTCTCTGAATTTTGTTAGCCTGGCCCCCACTATGGAAGTATGGGCTGGCCTCCCATCATGAGGTCTTGGACTCCTTGGGGAATCTGGGGTTGTTTTGTCTCCCCGAAAAAGAGGGTAAATTGACCCTGCTTCCAGGCTGCCATTCTTGAGAACTCCTTTCCTGGTCTATAGGATCTAAATCCTTCCTTTCTTCTAGCAGGAAATCTCTCCTGCCTTCTCGAAAAGTCTTTAAACCTTCTTCCTCCTTGTGGAAGAAAAACTTCCCTCCTGTCGTCCTGGATATTAAATCCTCCAAAGCTCTTCCAAACAATTTTTTTCCCCCTCAAATGGCAACTGACACAACGAATTCTTTGATGGTGTATCAGCATTCCAATACTTGAGCCAGAGGGCTCTACGTGAGGAAACAGACAGACCCATTCCTCTAGCATTCAATTTAGTTGAGTTTATGGCTGCCTCTAGGCCAAAATTGGCTATGATACGAAAATTTGGAATAGCTTGAAGCAGAACTCTTCTCTCAACTCCATCCACTATGGAGTCTTCCAACTTATCCACTAAAAATAGTAAGGATTTCATGGTGGATATCATGGCTACTGAGACCTTACAATTTGCTCCTGCCGTCACATAGGCCTTCTTTAGGTCTTGATCCACCCTCTTCTCCATGGGAAGCTTTAGTGAAGAGGAGTCATCCACTGGTAATGCTGTCCTCTTTGACAAATGCGCCACTGGGGCGTCAACTTAGGGAGCTTTTTCCCACTTGTCCCCAACATCCTGTGGGAACGGGTGAAGTTTTTCAAACTTATTCTCCACTGGTGAATGTCTGGACACCTTCTGCCATTCTGTATGAATTAGCTGTATGAATTATCTCGTCGTGCAGTGGAAAGTATTCCCTTTTTTTCTTATGAAAGCGAACAGAGGTTGACGGTTGATCCCTGTATTCAATTGTTATGGTTTGTTTAATCAATTTGATTAACATTGACACCTTTTTAAAATCAAATCCAGATTCCTCATCCTCAGATTCATCAGAGGCTTCCAACTCCCCTGGTTCCAAAGGTGGCCCCTGAGGCAGCCTGACCACATCCACATTAGATGGGACCTCTTGAGGCTGTTGGGATACTTGCTGGAATTCTATCGCCAATGCATTGCAGGATATCAGATTGATCAAACCCAGAAGGCTTGTATTTGTCCTGCTCGGACACCTCCGCCAGACACTCATAGCAAAGCCTCTTCCCTCTTACAGCTGGGCGGTCACAGACTCTGCACAAATCGGAGTCTCTTTGTCCAAATATACTCTCCTCTTTTTGGACTACTTCCCTGATTTACTTGTGTGGCTGCAGAGGGAACAAAAGAGAGGCATCAGAATACTTATTAGCTTCCCAGGGGCTCCTTTCACTGGTACCTGCAAAGAAATCTCTATTAGTAACACTCACCACCTCCCCTCTGCAGTATGACTGTATGTCATTATGACAGTATGTCTGTATGATATTATGAAAGTATGACGGTATGTCTCTATGATATTATGACAGTATGACTGTATGTCTGTATGACATTATGACAGTATAACTATATGGCAGTATGACAGTATGTCATTATGACTGTATGTCTGTATGATATTATGATAGTATGAGGGTATGTCTCTATGATATTATGACAGTATGACTGTATGTCTGTATGACATTATGACAGTATGACTGAATGTCTGTATGATATTATGACAGTATAACTATATGGCAGTATGACAGTATGTCTGTATGATATTATGATAGTATGACTATGTCTGTATGACATTATGACAGTATGACTATGTCTGTATGACATTATGACAGTATGACTGTATGTCTGTATGATATTATGACAGTATGTCTGTTTGGCATTATGATATTATGACAGTATGACTGTTTGGCATTATGATATTATGATAGTATGTCTGTTTGGCATTATGATATTATGACAGTATGACTGTTTGGCATTATGATATTATGATAGTATGTCCGTTTGGCATTATGATATTATGATAGTATGTCCGTTTGGCATTATGATATTATGATAGTATGTAGACCCTAATAAATTACAGGAGAATAAATAATGTTGAAAGAAAAGGGGAAATTCCATAAAAAATAAGATATGTGGCAATACCTGACCAGTCCTGGATCCACAGATGTTTGATCCCTTCCCTAGAGCCCATAGGAATAAACATGTTAGACTTGTACACTAGCATACCGTATCCTTCCAAGTAGGTGCTACATTTTTAGAAGCTTTTTGTATATTACAAACATTGCATTTTACACCAGACATGTAAAATGTAACATGTATCTCTCACAGAAAGGTTGCTTAATATTTGTTTCTTATGAACACAGCCTCCATTTTAATACGTCTAGTTAAATCCGATACAAGTCACAAACCTATTTAGTTTATTATTTTCCAAAACGTTGAACACTGTACACTTGTGCGATGAATTAGAGAATTGTGTATCTAGCCACAGGACCCCCTATTGAATCTAAAGGGCCTGATGTGAATGTATACATGTAATTGTAAAGCGCCACGGAAGATATTAGCGCTATATAAATCTCACAATAATAATAATAATAATAATTAAGTTCTAGTAGGTTATAGAATATCCAGAGTTTGACCCCTACTGTTTACAGTCAATAATAAATAATAAGGGGTTTTAACAGACCTGTTACATGTTTATTTGAATCATTTCTAACTGTGTTGGTAATGAAACAAAATTGCTTTAATCTTTAATTTTAGATATTAAATTTAGATATTCTTATTACATTATGTGATCTGTCCTTTTTATTGTCTCTTTAGTCAATCTATATGTGTACAACACCAGTAAAATGACAATTCCATCCATTATGCTGGCCATATACTGGTTAGATATTACATTCTGGGTCCGATTTAGCACAAACTTGAATTGATTGTGAAGTTGAAGTTGAATTGATTGTGAAGTCCAAGGTGGTTCGTAATTGTGATAGTACAGTTATCATCACTTTTCTGAATAGTTTATTCAGAAAGCTATGTCTTACCTACTGCAATTACTTCCATTCCTTTTAGTTGACCTGTCGGGTCATAGATTTTTTTTTAACAAGTGTCCATCTTAAAATCCATTTACTACTTTCTCTTTATGGTGTAATAACTAACACAATAAGAAATGTTTCCAACAATGTTGCAGTGTTGCAGTGTATAGTTATAAAGTGTATGTATACTGAAAAAATTACTTTCTGTTTATAAATAAATACATGTAAGTAGCATTTACTCTGAGGTGTGTGTGCTGCTACATGCCTTCAATACAATAGTTTTTTTCTTCAGGCTTTGACCACTGACCTGACGATTTCCCCACATACTGCTAAAACTGCATACAGTAGACAGCACACCAACTGTCAACCCATTTCAGCTACAGCAAAACTGCTTACAGAAATACTGAAATGTAAGATGTTTCATATTGGATATCTAAAGAAATAGGGGGCAGATCAATTAAAAAATGGTACAGTGATAGTTGGGATGAATTATAGTTTCCACTAATGGGCAATTAAAAAAAAACAAACTTTCCAGTGTACATAGTACATACCTTTTAAGGCATGTTAGAAATGGATAGATTTTGTAAACGGAAGCTGCTGGTTATTGATAGGTTTAGTTGTAGGTATTGCAGAATCAAAATGTATTCAATGTATTTCAATACTTTGTGTTGCTTGTCATCACTTCCAGCAGGATACAAATCATCATACCATTTCGTATCGCCCCTTCAACACTCTACATTCCATTTCACTCCATTTCCAGTTAGATCATTTAGCAACTTGATACGTGACGCTGAATGCGGGAACTCAACTTGTCTTATTTCATCATCACAGCTTACAAATGTAGATCAATGTCCTTGTCATCTTGGTTATACATCTAACACTTCTGTCTCAATGAAATTTAGCACGTCAGCAGCTTTTTATGGCACGTGTATAAATTTATAGCCTTTAGTTCCTGATTGAATTCAGTTCAGATATTTACTGCATTGAAACAGTAGCAATATCAGTGTTAAATACTGATAAATCTACTGTAATATGGTTGGTCGTGTGAGGGCATTATGGGAGACTATATGTAGCACAAATCAAAATGACTTTCCAATTACTTTCTGCACAGGACAGTTTTTGATTAAGGGCTAGGGGCCCTATTTATAAAAGATCGATATCGTTATCGGAAAAATACCGATCGTTATCGGAAAAAAATACCGATCTTTATTTTACGATAACAATCGCTATTTTACGATAACGATCGTTATTTTTTCAATAACGTTATCGATCTTTTATAAATAGGGCCCTAGGCCACACTAGTGCACTTTTAAGAGCGGTCTTATGGTGATTGCCATCCGAATGCATTATAAAAAGTGCCCACTAGTGTGGGTCAATTGATGTGGCCACACTAGTACGCTACTGTGCGCTGCACATGCGATCCGTTAATCAATCAAATGCTCTCTGATCGTGCAACATTGCATGATCACGGCGCACGCACAACCGCACTCGTTAACACGCACACTTGCATGCTGGTTTCTGTCATGCTTGTAAGCGCTACAGTGTCGTCTCAGCCTAAGGGCAATCTACCAAAAACGTGGCCATTAAATCCTACAATAAGTAGTTAAAACAATTCTCAAAGTTTGCTTGTATGTTATTTTTGTATCCTACTTAGGGCTAAACCCCACCAGGCCATTTTAACACGTGATCCCTTTTTCGTTTGCCATCTGATTGCGTGTTAAAAAGCACACACTACTGTGGCCCAATTGAAGTGGCCACATTAGGTGCATTGTGGCCGTTTGCACTGTGATCCATTGATCAGAGCATATGCAATCATTTTTTTTGGTGTGCGATCCACATGTGCTCTGATCCCCGGGAATGACCGGGATTGCAGCATAACCAGGCACCAATGTGCATGAATTGAGTGTGCACGCAACACACACGTTTAGTGCCCACTTATTTTCTTACTTTGTTAAAGGCTATCTCCACTGAAAATTAAAGATTGGGAGGTTAAGGATCAATGTCTTACCTCCTGTTCTTTAATTAATGAAACAGGACCTAGCAGACAGGTGTTAAAACCTACCGTACCGCAATTGTGCCCTCTGCTTCTTCGTGCTAACAATGCACGTATATTGTAAGGGAGTTTGGATGTAGTTGATGCCTGTCAGAGGAAGCAGCAGAAGCAGCAGAGGATTGCGATTGCGTAAGTTTTAACTCCTGTCTATCAGCTCCTGTTCGATTAATTGAGGAACGGAGGTAAGACATAGCTCCAGTATTGCCTGCTCTTCAATTAATGTGAAAAGGGGTATGTCTACTTTTTCATTGGAGATACCCTTTAAAGGGCATGTCCACCCTAAAAATGAACTTTGGGCATAAGGTTAGGTGACCCCTGTCCACCCCCACCCCCCACCAAGATATTTCTTTAAAAAAATGTTAAGATCGCTACTTACAGCCCCTTCTCTCCCACAGCATCTCTGATACGGCTCCCTGCTTGGCAGAAGTTGCAAGCAGGGGCAGGACCGGCAGCCGGATCTGTGATTGGCAGAGAGGCAGCCAATCACAGATGTGTCTGCTGTCAGTGGAGATGCAGCAGGAGAGAAGGGTCTGTAAGTAGCGATCTGAACATTTTTTTAAAGAAAATGTTTGGGGGTAGGCAGGGGGCACCTACCTTATGCCCAAAGGGTTTCACGCTAGGTGCAACGGCTGCAGAGGATGGATCCGGATGGTGGAAGGGAGGGGGGAAAGGGCATCCCCTGCACATGTCACTGCCTTACTGAGATTAAGGAAGTAGCAGGGTGCGGATGACTCACTGACACCTCCTTCTCTTCACTTTCCTGGATTTTGAACATGCACTGCAGGAGAACCATAAGGAGCAGAGATATAAGGTAAGGATTTTTTGAAAACTACACAGTGGGGCCAGTAGTGGGTTCATTTTTAGTTTTGGGGGTGGTCATGTCCTTTAAGTGTCAAGTGTTCAACACTTTCACCATTTTTAACAAACTCATATTGGAAATGTATTAGGTGTATACAGAGACTGTGTGATAATGGAATGCTGGGAAATAAAACACAAACCCCGTGTTAGAAAGGTAAATTATATTTTGTTCCCCTTTAAGAGTTTATAGTTAGTTACTAACCATCAAAACATTGGCTTGATCATTTTCCATTTCCCGGTTCTATCATAGATTAAATGTTGCATGGCTTTTTAGTTGATATTATGGCCACCAACAGACTTTTCTATTAAAAAAACACCTTCTTGCTTTAACCTGTAACAGGATAATCCTGTTGTTCACAGCAGACATGGCATCAGATCAGTTGACCAGAAAAATGTCCATCTTCCTCCCCAGGAAGGAAATCTCATAATATTGAAGTGAAACAAATGGTTCCATAGTTAGCATTACTGCCCATAATTAGAATAATGTAAGCAGATAAAGAATTATTACACCGAGGTGAACATTAAAGAGACCCTGGGTAAAATGCCAAGATGAAAAGAATGTATCTCTCAAAATGACTCAGCACAGACAATTTCCCAGATGAAATTTGCATTTTACATTAATTCCTAATACCTGAAAATGTAATTTGTGCAATGCTATCTGTCTTCTCTTTTGCCAAACCATGAGGCCAGTTTCCCAGTGTAATGAAATGTCCTCTGTGGATTTGTATCTCTCTGTTGCTGGAAATGATAATTACAGATTTCTACAAACCCGCTGCATTTTTATTTTGTGTTTTTGTTCAAATGTGTTTCTCTATTAAGATCCATTTAGCTCCCGTACAGTGTCAAACCTCTCGTTTTCTCAGCTGCCCTACCGTATAACAGAAAGACGCTTCCTGTCGTGTATGTATCTCCCCCATTCAATGAGGTTTGTTGTATTTCATCTCCTGTCATGTTTGTTTTGATTTCTTATTTAATCATGTTTTATTGTGATCACACGCAGTTCTCTATCCCATTCCTAAACCTAAATACATTAATAGATTATTGCAATTTCCCATGTAAGCAAAAGATCCCCTTCTCTTCATGTTTGTTATCACCCTTTCATTCTTGCTATCATCCATAAACCTGGGATTAAATAATTTCAATTCAAATCTTATTATCTACTTTCCACCACAAAATATCAACTGCCTGGGAACCTGATGAGAGTTTAACTGATCTACAGTATATAGGCAGTAACTCTAAGAGGGAAGTTGATGGAATAAATTAAAAAGGGAGAAGCCCTTTTAGTAACTCTAATGCATTATCTGATGTCGGTAAAAGGCTTGCAGGGATTGGATGGTGTCACAAAGTGTTCACACCAAGCTGTGGTGTTTATAGATTGAATAATAAGCAAATGTGCCTGCCCAGAAGTCAATGGTGGGCTCTGGAATCTAAGAAAGAGACAATAAGGAGAAGTAAAAAAAAAAAAAAAAAAAAAAGGAGAAAATGGAGATGATTAAAGAAGATACTAGCGATAGTAGTGATAGTAAAGATGGAAAAGGGATTTTCCTAAATTACTTAAGGTCTAATGTCTAGCTGTAAGCTCAGATATACAGAGGGGCAAAACCCCCAAGATATGTCCAATAAACCTTTATTCAATAGGTAAACCAACAACTATTTGTGTATATTGATAATTTCTAATAGGCCTTCAAGTGGATACATACACATGCTTCTATTTCTTGAGATGTAATGTCAATTCCCTTATCGAAATCTTCCCATTTGGCTCAGTGATATGTTGAATTATACATTCTTTCCAAATGATAGAGAACAATGAACTGTTGCTGTCGTTTTAGTTGTGTGAGGTTGTACATACTGCACTAGGTTTTGGTTTAGTGATCGGCCAGTATAAACACACACAAGTCTTTTTCCCACATTGAATATGTCCGTGGAGACAAAACTATTTTGAGACTCTCTTTGGGGAGCCCTTACAATAATGTACAGTATGCATTCCTCCATGTAAAATGCATTTAGACAACTTCATTACAAACTGAGACATCCCAAGCTTCCATTTTTCTTCCTAAGAGAGTTCACCTTTCTTGTAATTTATTTTTTAGCAGAATAATGTTACAACAAGAAAAGTGCATGTATGCAAAGGCAATTCATCATCAGCCACTTCTGTGCTTACAACTCACTGAGGTAATTTAGGTACTTTAATCGAAAGAAAGTTCAGTTTGCTATGAATCGCTTTCTTTCCCCACTAGGCTTTTATTGGGAATGGGTGTAAATCAAAGGGAACAAAATAAGTCTTTCCCATTTTTTTTTTCATAATTATTGATCAATACAAATGCTAAAATTCATAAAATCAAAATTCATAGATTGTTTTAATGAAAGGTTCTATAGATGAAGTTCATTTTGTGGACTTTGCTTTCTATCCAGTTAGATTCTATATTTATGCATGAAAATTACTTCAAAGGTAAAATAGATTTTATGTGGGCTTCACGAACTTCCTCACACTATAAACTATGATATAAGGAAGTTTGGGCAGCCCACCTTTCATCTATTGACAATTAATCTTATAAGTGGAACCTTGGCTCTGTAGCAGACCCTACATACCTCATCAACACATCCTACCCACAGACTCCTGAAGCACAGAGGACACACACCTCTGTAAAATAGATTTTACTGTTACAAAAATACCAGAATTGGTGGCAATGTTTACATTGCTTTATTTGGAATTTGAGGTGACCAACTGGGCTATTTGATGATTTTACTGTAGGTGCTATCTCAAGAAAAAAAATACAGGAAATTTTTTAAAATTGGTTTTGGAGTTCTGGCAGAATACCTTGCTGGGGGTAGCAAACCAATAAAATACAGGTTTTGTAATTCTCAACACCAAGTGATTAAAGTTATTATCAATGAGCTTTTAAACAGCAGCAGATCATTCCTGCCATCCTTGGGTTCCCTTCTGTACTGCAGATCTAGTTTTGTCTCCTGTGTGCTCTGCATCTCTCTAATTGCTGCCCTATCTAACAAATCGTAATCCCTTAAAATGACTAATGCCAGAGACTGTGTTGTGGTATATGCAGTGTAGTAAGAAGATTTGGGCAAATAGTTTTGAGCACAAGGAAGAATAGCCAGACACATTTAAGCACCAAAACCCATTAGCAACATTCCCCCACATAAATCTATGATTTTTTTGGGAGGTTGGAGAAAGTATTCCTACTTTAATATTTGTTGAATTTAAAAAGTAATAAGCTTTTGAAATGTTGTCACTGAGTTTTGCCTGTGAGCACCCAGTAGGTACAATTCTAAAGCCAATAGGGAAATATAACCAGAGCCGCTATTGTTCCAGCATTATTAAAATAATATTGTGTTAGCCCACCTGGGAATATCCTAAAAGGGATCTACCCGCAGCATGATTTTAACAGCGACTATTAGTCGGCGTTAAAATGATGCGCTAAAATGTGATATTGGATTGCGAGCTGCGGATGTGCAGGTGTCTTTTTGTGTTACCCGCGCATCCAACACTAATATGGAGTTAACTAATGGCGAACCGGTTAGCGCAACTTTAACTCCATATTATTGCCCAGTGGCTCTGGGTTAATGAGCCACAATGACTTTTAAATTAAAGCTAAACAGGCTACTTGCTACTAGAGATCCAACATGGAGGAACCCCTTGATTTCTAAATCTGAATGTTCCGTCCAAAAAAGGGCATATCGTTTGGTTTTCGGGATTTCAGAATGCATTTTCGAAGATTACTACTTTCGAGTTCCTAAACCTTCGTTCGTGTTTATTTTCAAGGGTTACCGAAAATCACCTTATATATTCGGTAATCGTTCTGTTTTCGGATCTTCAGGTTTTTCCCAAGATCCATAAATCTGAAAATGGAATGAAAAAACTTACTAATTTCGGCCATCTCTACTTGCTACTGCCTCATAGATATATAGATTTAGGAAGGAGTTGTTTATAGGGTTTAGTGGACCTTTACATAGTTAAATGCTTGTTCTTTCTACAAGGCTTATTTACATAGAGGTGGGTGGTCTTGTTCATAAAAATCACATACTTTTTGCCCATTTTATATATCAAAGTATGTACAAGATGTTACAACACTAATTATAAGCTAAAATATTGTTTTCTGTGGAGCTAGGAGTGTTTGTGTGGAACAGGAAAGAAAGAAAATGGATCAAACAATCTAAATTACTAACTTTATTGATGCTTTTGATGACACAAAATTACTCTCAGCTTTAAAAAAAACAATATAAGCCTCTCTGTATGTAGACCTGAACCATCCTATCAAGGTAAACTTTAAATTGCAACCAATGTATAGCAGAGATGCCAAATCTGAAACACACTATCCCGAAGGAAAGGAAATCCCATAAGGGAGCATTGGGTACCGATTCCAATATTTAACTTGGGAGAAGGTCAAGCTTTAGTTACAACCCATAATAAGAGGTGATGGAAGGAAATACATTATTTTGTAGAATAAAAAGTTACAAGAACACTCACATTTCCATTGTAACGCATACAGGAGGAAGACATCTAACACAAAGATAATGGCATTCTAATTTGTAATATTCACTAATGTATAAGACTGGACAGAAACATGTATTGAGCAAAAATATTATTTCTTTCTTCTTTTCAAAAGAACTGAATGTGTGTAAATATGTGTGGATTTGTTTCCCTTCTGAATAATCTCACCCATGGTTGTTCTCATTGTAATGCATGTCACTAGTCTAAATGTACATTATTCATTTATTCATTTGCCTAATTACGTGCTCCACTGACACAGGAATTTATCAACAAACATAAAATTCAGTCAGTTGTATCGTTATTCTATTAAATAAAGTCTGTGTGCATCTTACCTAACCAGGAATGAACTAGATGGCAGAATAAATTAACAGGCAAAAATACTAACAATCATTTTATGGGACAATAGTTATTTTAGATCCTTTTATTTGACTTTATGTGAACATGTGGAAATGAAAATCCCTTGAGACAAACAAGGAGACATCTAGCCATGGGCTGCATTTGTGAAGGATCGATCTCGGTAATTACAGATAACAATCCTTTATTGTGGTTATTAATAATACTAGCAGAGAGAAAAACAAACTCAAATCCATGTAAAATAATATTCCAGAGACCACACACTGGTTTGTATTTGTAAGCACATGGTTCATAAAAACACCCAAGGATTCACCTGGATTTCTGTTGAGCTAAACGCTATTGGTCACCACCTGTCTACTGAACAAAAAACAATATGTCAAAATAGGCAAGTAAATAAGTAAACAACCACCCAATCCATGTAATCTGCATGTGTTTATTCTATCATTTATTTGATTCTGTACAAAATCAATATGTGTACAATACAAAGAATACTGGTACTGCATGGTATGGTACTGCATGGTATGGTACTGCATGGTGTGGTACTGCATGGTGTGGTACTGCATGGTGTGGTACTGCATGGTGTGGTACTGCATGGTGTGGTACTGCATGGTATGGTACTGAATGGTGTGGTACTGCATGGTATGGTACTGCATGGCATGGTACTGCATGGTGTGGTACTGCATGGTGTGGTACTGCATGGTGTGGTACTGCATGGTGTGGTACTGCATGGTATGGTACTGCATGGCATGGTGCTGCATGGTATGGTACTGCATGGTATGGTACTGCATGGTGTGGTACTGCATGGTGTGGTACTGCATGGCATGGTACTGCATGGCATGGTACTGCATGGCATGGTACGGGATGGAATGGTACTGCATGGTATGGTACTGCATGGTGTGGTACTGCATGGTGAGGTAGTATTTTTACGACCACATTATTTTCCCATTGACTATTATTATGGTATTTTATGTCTTAAAATGGTGACACATGGGAAAAAAACTGCTAATGCTAAAAAAAATGTCATTATTTATGCCTGGGTTGAAATATTGATATGATCCGTAGTAACAGAAGATACACCAACATTGTACTATAAAAAGACCCCCTAATGAGTTTTGACAGTGCCAACTTTGAATAAAGTTTTAATACAGATTGTTAGTTGACATCCCCAAGGTTAAAAAGAGGCTTCTTGGCCTTTTCTTTACAAATAAAATAGTACAACTGACAGAAATTAGAGGCCTATTACAGGTGGACACTAGTAAAGTTGGATTTGCAATGTTACCGTTTGCTACAAAGCAGCATTTCATTTTATTTGGATATTGCTAGAATGCTAAAAGTAGTCCTCTACTGGACAAGGAAGCATTCTATACATGCTATATACATTCTATACATACATACATCCAGACTGACTCTTATATTACAGCAACTGTAAGGGCGATAAGGGGGACAATTTGTAAGGTTAATACATTAAAGGGCAACTCCACCCCCCAAACTAAATGTTACTATTTTAATTCCTGCAGGGAATTGTTATAAACCTCAAACTCACGAGGTTTATAGCACTCTCTGCCATCCCCAAATGTACTTACCAGCCTTCATTCCCCCGCTGCCTTCTGCTTAACTCCTGTGCCTTTTCCATGCATGGAAGTCAAGTAGGCGGGGCTCAAACAGCATTCACCCCTGTGATTGGCTAAGGCAGGGAGTGCTATAAACCACGCAAGGTTGAGGTTTATAGCAATTCCCTGTAGGATAGTAACATTTATTTTGGGGGGTGGCGTTGCCCTTTAATGTTCTTTTTTAAAGGTACGTTCACCCCTCAAATGGGAAATTATATATGGATAATTCACCCCAAACCAAAAAACCACAATAGTTTGAAAGCTGGCAGGTGTATGACTAATCGGTAATGTAGCAAAATGATTTTATTCCTCCCCTCCCTTCTCCCTCTCACAAGGTTTCTGTCCAAGCTCACACATGCTCAGAACAACAGACAGCTACAGCAATAGCATTCAGTCCTTGACTGTAATGTCAACTGTCACATCCATGACTGAAGAAACGGGAGTATGAGGAAGCACAAAGAGGCGTAACAGAAAACAAAGTATTATATCTATTAGCTTTCTAACTCGTTTTGGGATTTGGTAGGGTAATGACATTTTTCATTAAAGGGATGGACATGCCCTTAAAGGCCTAGTACACATTGGAAGATATATTGGACTAATAGACCGGCCGGCATGATATTTTGTTTGTTTGGAAATAACAGTCAAATTTCCAATGCAACCCACAGACCTTGGTCGGATTTTTCTCCAAATCAGATGTAAATTCAATTAGACATGTCAATAAAGTTTGGCACAGCCTTTAATGAGCCACAGGATTGGTCTCACTAAAATGGCGGTGATGCTTTGGGGGTTTTGACTTTTGACTGCCAGACTATCATTAGTGATCTGCAGTGTGTAAGAAAGAATAGACAAAACTGAGCCATGTGTACTGGGGTATGAAAATACAGATGGTTAGTGATCCATCTTAATTTAAAATGAGCATTTTTAATTTTCTGTCCTTGGATATGTATGCAGTATACTATGCAAAGAATCTGACAGGGAGATTCAATAAAAGTTCTTATCGTTTAAAATGGTGCTAATTTTGCCCCAACCAATCACCAATCAGATGTTAGTTTTTTTAAATTTTAAATAAGATCTGATTGGTTGGGGCAAAATTAGCACCATTTTAAACGATATGAACTTTTATTGAATAACCCTGATTGTTTCCTAACACATGGTACATTCATTGAGTATAAATACTGTTGCTAAACTGCATATTCCCTTTTCATTCTGCAGTTACCTATGCTCTATCTTTACACACAGATCTCACATTGTTCTTGTTATAATATTAAATGACATCTTCCTATGAGAAGATTAAACAAAAATGTAAGCACAGCCACTGCACCGGCTCCATTGAGAATTCACCTTACATACCTCACTGTACAGGTTCAGGAAACACTATAAAAGTGTCAGTTTCCAGACAAAAATGATTTCCTTTTATTTATGGCTAGAGCAGGCATTGTGTAATCAAAGGGCACTGATGCAGTGATATACATTCCCAGACACAGGAGCATCCCTACCCCCTGCTCAACAGCCATTCGCTGACAGCTAGGAACTCCTAACGCCAGGTAACAGCAAGATAAATTGCACAAGATGGGGTTACATGGTGCAAAGGACTTAAGGCCATTGTTGTTTCAGCTTTTACAAACAATAATTTTAATACTATTCAGGTAGACTTTTTTTTTTTTTAGAAAGCTACACGGATATCACACTAGCAAAAATATTAAAAAGAACAAATACATGGATATGAGAGTATGTGGAAATATGAAGGCTTAAAGGGTATCTCCACTTGTTTTCATAAGGGAGGGTAAACGAGCTGTGCCTTACCTTCCGTTCTTCAATAGAACACACAGGAGCCAGGAGAGAAGGTAACTTACCTATAGATCGCGCATGCGCATAGAAGACAAGGTCCGTCGGGACCTGTCAGACTACGCGCCGGGGGAGCGAGCGAGTGAGTAAGTTTCTTACCTTCTCTCCTGGCTCCTGTGTGTTCTATTGAAGAACGGAAGGTAAGGCACAGCTCCTTTACCTCCCGTTCTTCAATAGAACTGGATTCCCAAAACTTATAAAAACAAGTGGAGATACCCTTTAAAGGGCAAGTCCAGCCCCAAAATGAAAACTTACATGCAGGTAAATCACCCCTCCAAAACCCTAAACGGTAATAGTTTGAAATCTGAAATATATAAGTCTAACCTGAAATCCTGCACAATATCCTGTTGCCCCTGTTTCTGCTTATTGGTTCTTCCAGTTGGTAACTGTCAGTTATGGATTTGACAGTTGACATCACAGCCATTGACTGAATGTTGGTCCCCTGTCTGCCTCTTCTGAGCATGCCCAGGCTCAGTACCTGCTCAGTACAGGTGTCTAAATTGCTCAGTTTCCATGAGGCATCCAGAGGCATAGCAGGCATACAGTAATGAATTCATAGGACAAACTATGATATATTAACATATTTTAAAGAGGCCGTTCTTTCTAAAAGATGTTCTTTTGAGGGTGGAGTTGTCCTTTAATGTTAATTGCTCAGTTTCCATGAGGCCTCTAGAAGAATAGCAGGCATACAGTGATGAATTCATAGGACAAACTATGATATATCAACATATTTTAAAGAAGCCATTCTTTCTAAAAGATGTTCTTATGAGGGTGGAGTTGTCCTTTAAAGAAAACATTTGTGCATGGATAGAGAATTGGTTATTGGATCGCAAACAGAGAGTGGTGGTAAATGGAGCTACATCTATGTGGGCTAAAGTTCTAAGCGGAGTGCCTCAGGGTTCTGTACTGGGGCCACTTCTGGATAAATGACTTAGAAGGGGGCATTGAGAGCAAGATCTCAGTGTTTGCTGATGACACTAAACTATGCAGAGCTTTGGAAACTTCAAATGATGTGCAAGTGTTGCAAGCAGACCTAGATAGATTATCAAAATGGGCAGCAGAATGGCAAAGGAGATTCAATGTTGATAAATGTTAATTCATTTGAAATATAATCCCTTTGCCACCTACACCATAGATAACTCTGTGTTAAGTGCTTCTGTAATGGAAAAAGATTTGGGGGTTCTGGTAGATAACAGACTTAGCTGTAGCAAACAATGCCAGACAGCCATGGCTAGAGCTAGCAAGATATTGTCTTGTATAAAGAGTGGAATAGATTCAAGAGAGAAATATATTATTCTCCCTCTTTTCAAGGCACTGGTAAGGCCTCATTTGGAATATGCGGTGCAGTTTTGGAATCCCATATAGAAAAAGGGCATCTTGGAAATCGAAGCAGTTCAGGGACGGGCAACTAAATAAATAAGGGGAATGGAGGGGCTTGAATATGCAGGCAGATTAGACAAGTTAGGGCTGTTTACATTGGAGAAGTGACGTTTGCGTGGGGATATGATAATCTTATACAAGTCCTATCAGAGGACTAGTGGACATCCTTAAAGGTTGGAAGAAAAGAAGTTTCATCTTTAGGTTAGGAAAGGTTTCTTTACAGCAAGAGCGGTAAAACTGTGGAACTGTCTTCCAGCAGATGTGGTAATGGCAAGTTCATTAAATAGCTTTATAAAAGGCCTGGATAAGTTTCTAAAACTAAACTAAACTAAAAAATATTGAGAATTACTGGTATTAATACATATAGATCTGGTTGATCCAGGGTTACTTTCCGATTGCCGTTTGAAGTCAGGAAGGAATCCCCCCTCCCCCCTTTTTAGCTGCTTTTTTTTTTTTTTTGCCTTCCTCTGGACTAGGTAGGGTTAAAAAAAAAGAAAAAAAAAGAGGGTGAATGGGTTGGACTTGATGGACGTATGTCTTTATTCAACCTCAACTACTATGTTGCTATGCATAGAACCATAGACTGCATAGAACCTGTCTTTGGCTGCATAGAACCTACTTTAAACTGCATAGAACCTACTCTAGACTGCTTAGAACCTGTGCTAGCCTGCATAAAACCTACTCTAAACTGCATAGAACCTACTTTAGACTGCATAGAACCTACTTTAAACTGCATAGAACCTACTCTAGACTGCTTAGAACCTGTCCTAGACTGCATAAAACCTACTCTAAACTGCATAGAACCTACTTTAGACTGCATAGAACCTATTCTAGACTGCATATGGAGCATGTTGAAGGGTGCGCAGAGGAAATTCAAAGCTGCACAGAGCGTCATCTAGGATCTGTGTAGCATGTTCTAGACTGTGGAGTGTGTTCTAGACTGCATAGAACCTACTCTGGACTGCATCGAACCAACTCTAGACTTCATAGAACCTGTTCTAGATTACATAGAACCTGTTCTAGATTACATAGAACCTGTCCTACACTGCATAGAACCTATTCTACACTGCAGAGAACTTGTTCTAGACTGCATAGAACCTACAATAGACTGCACAGAACCTGTTATAAACTGCATAGATACAAACATAGAAAAGAGAATCAATGTACATAAGTTCCATACAATATCATATTATCTGCACACTGGCATACATTATAAACAAAGGGGTTTTAGTATAGATTACTGTGATCACATGAATGAAAAACCTTCCAACCACGTCAAGGTAACCCCAGTCTGGAAGGTCCTAACTTCTGACCTTTTTACATTTCTTTTACTTCATTTACGATTAGAAAACTTTGCATTTCTCATTCTAACACACTGGATCCATATAACAGACTCTTTCACTCCCCCCCCCCCCCCCCAGCCCTTTGGCTTTTAATGAGGGAAGAGGCCATCCAGTGCTTTATAATAAAGGCATAGGACCTCCCATAAAAGGGGCATGTTGGGGGTGCTATTACCACATGGAGGCTTGACCAAGCCTCCCAATAAATACATACAATACAAGGATTGTGGAAGCACTCAAATTAGGCTAATTTACAACTACATTTAGCGGAAGTGCTACTGATCTGGTCAAACATTTATACAAACATAGAAAAGATAATCAATGCACATTCCTAGGCCCCATACAATATCATATTATCTGCACACTGGCATACATTATAATAAAAGGGGTTTTAGTATACATTACTGTGATCACATGAATGAAAAGAGTTGCCCTTAACACTTGGCTGTGATATGCTAATTGGGATTTTCATTCTGAATTGAGAAAGCCAGTCGGATGACTAGTGAACCGACTTCAAGAACTAAACTTCAAGTCCAGTTGATCTAACTGAATACAACAGATATACCATGACCTGGATGAATAAAAACCTTCACAAGCATACCTCGAATGAATTGTTCGGTAATCCTCAAATGCAGCAGTCGATTTCGGTAACCCTGGAATGTATCGTTTGGTAACCCTCAAATGTATTGTTCAATTTCTGTAATCCTCAAATGAATTGTTCAGTAATCCTCGAAATGCAGCAGTCGATTTCGGTAACCCTCAAATGTATTGTTCAATTGCTGTAACCCTCAAATTAATTGTTCGGTAATCCTCGAAATGCAGCAGTCAATTTCGGTAACCCTCAAATGTATTGTTCAATTTCTGTAACCCTCGAATGAATTGTTTGGTAATCCTCGAAATGCAGCAGACGATTTTGGTAACCCTCAACCCTTTTATACTACAGAAAGTATGGTATTTCTAATGTATTGCAACTGTTGAACCAACATGTATAGCACAGACTACAAAATAAGTTATTTTGATCAACAAAAACCTGAAAGGAGCAATATGGTAGTGCCAACACAAGCTGTTTAAGAAAGGGATATAATGCTTGTGAAGGTTCTCATTCATCCAGGTCATGGTATATCTGTTGCATTAAATTAGATCAACTGGACTTGAAATGTAGTTCTTGAAGACGTTTCGCTAGTCATCCGACTGGCTTTCTCAATTCAGAATGACTTGTACAAGAATCTGTGGCAATTATGTACCCTGGAAAATCCCAATTAGCATATCACAGCCAGTTGTTAAGGGTGTGATTAGATAGTGGCTAAGAGGTGTTATAGGAACGCCCAGAGAAAGGTGTTAAAACATCATTGTACATGGCAGACAGCTGGTGTCGAACCCCCCCACCTCTATTTAGGCTTGGTTTCTTTATTTTCACATAAATGGCCTCCTTAACACCTCTCTTGAACCAGTCATAAGCCTTTATCCTTAAGATGCAGATACACGGCTGAGTCCTGACCCGAGGAATTGGCTCTTCTGTGCTGGGCCATACGTTGATGCAGTTGCTGTTTGGTCTCCCCCACATACAAATCAGAGCATTCTTCACTGCACTGCACTGCATATATGATGTCGCTTTTCTTGTGTTTAGGTATTGGGTCTTTCGGATGTACCAATGTATGTGGGGGAGACCAAACAGCAACTGCATCACCTATGTGATAGGAAGTTCAAAATCGTAACATTTTACCCACAGCCACCAGCAGCCATGCCCACCTACAAAACCACAGCCATCGATAAAGCTGCACCCTCTTTAATGCAGCTGAGGTGCACTTAGCGCGCGGAAACTCAACTCATACTTACTGAGAGTTTCCTTTCCTGGCCATCCTCCCAGGCAGCATCAGAAACATATGGGTAGCTCCCTGCCCATTGGACAGAAGAAAAAGACCTCCTTATTAAAAGACCCACCCCTCCTTACCTATTCAGTCTAGTTTCAAAGCATTAGAAGGGAGGGTATGCTGCCTGGGAGGATGGCCAGGAAAGGAAACTCTCGGTAAGTATGAGTTGAGTTTCCGCTTTCCTGGCCATCCGACAGGCAGCATCAGAAACATATGGGACATACCCAAGCAATTGAGGGAGGGGAAAAGAAAAAATACTAGCAGACTGCTTGCTGCATAATATTAGACTTTAGTAACAGAATGTAGGACTTTTTGTCCAAAGACTGCTCTTGCAGTTAAATTAATATTCAACTTATAATGCCTAACAAAGGTGTTAGGCGTGGACCAGGCTGCCGCTTGGCATACTGCATGGGTCGAAGCTCCCTCTTCTGCCACCTAGGTAGCTGCTATCCCTCTTGTAGAGTGCGCTGAGACTGACAAAGGAGGTGCCACACCTTGACTTTCATAAGTTTTCCGTATTGCTTTCACTATCCATTTTCTGATAGTTGAAACGGTTGCTGCTCTTCCCATCCTAGGGCCCATTGGAATTAGGAAGAGCTTGTCAGAGAGTCTGATCTCTCTTGTGACGTTTAAATATGTCTTCAGAATAGACCAGCTTGGTCTAGCTTGGTCATTTCATCGTATTCTGGATTTTCCCCAGCCGTGAATGTAGGAAGGACAATGGGCTCATTGATATGAAACCTCGAAAGTACTTTTTGGGAGGAAATCTGGGGCTGGATGGAAGATAACTGCCTCCGGCAATATATTCAAATAAGGAGGCTTACTTGAAAGTGCGGCTATTTCACATGCCTGTCTTCCCGATGTAAGAGCAACCAAGAGGACTAATTTCAAAGTCAGATTTTCCAATGAACAGGACTCCACAGGTTAAAACGGACTATTAGTCGGGGCTCTAAGCACCAATGGTAAATCCCACTGAGGGAACAGATTCTTTCTTGGTGGCCTTATTCTCAGTGCTCCCTGAAAAAAGCGTTTCACCAAGTCGTCCTGAAAAAAACTTCTATTTAGACATCTGTACCTTGAGGGTACTCAGACTAAGTCCTCTATTTAGTCCTTCTTGTAGGAACTTCAACACTTGTGGAGTAGAAGGATGTAGAGTTTGGATGTTACTCTTCCCTGCCCATGCTACGAACACCTCCCATATTGCTGTATATCTGGCCGATGTTGAGGCTGTAAAGGCTTGGAGCAGCGTCTCAATTACTTGGTCTGAGCAGCCTTGCTTCACTAACCTCTCCCTATCAACATCCAGGCCGCTAGATTTAGACTGGCCGGATCCTAATGGAAGAACTGGCCTTGTTGGAGAAGGTCCCTCATTGGTGGCAGATGTACTGGCCGGTCTGTTTACAATCTCCTCAACAGGGGATACCATGGCCTGCGGGGCCAATCCGGGATGATGGCTATTACCCTCATCCTGGACCTCAAAACCTTCTTCAAAACCCTGAAAATCAACGGGATTGGCGGAAAAATATAAGCATCCATCTGGTCCCAATCCTGCATCAGAGCATCCTGTGCTACTGCTCCCTGCTGCCTGAACCTGGAGAAAAAATTCCTGGCCTTGGAATGTGGCCATCAAATCCCAATCCGTACCACTTTCTTGTTATCTCCCGGAATATTTCCTCCTTGAGACTCCATTCCCCATTCTCCAACTGTTGTCTTGACAAGTAATCTGCCATTTGGTTGTGTCTTCCCTGAATATGGATGGCCATCAGATCCAATAAATTCTGCTGCGCCCAACTCATAATTGGTGTTACTTCCTCCAGCAAAGTTCTGCTCCTCGTGCCACCCTTATTCTTTAAGTACATTACTGTCGTGACATTGTCTGAATGAATGCAGACTGGAGATGCTCCTATTATCGGGAGAAAAGCCTTGAGGGCCTGCTTGACTGCCCAAAGCTCCAGCACTGCGGAGGTAGATGTGCTAGGTTTCTTTCCCAAACTCCTTGCACACAGGTGTGACCCACATGGGCTCCCCAACCTGTCCCTGAGGCATCTGTAAATACATGGATCCAACTGGGTTCCTCCAGTGTCCCTTCCCGCAGATTGGATGGAACTAACCACCATTCTAAGTTCTCCTTGAACCTCTTGCTCAGATGAATTTTCTGTGACCAATTCTGACTTCTCTTGTCCCACCTCTGCAGGAAATAGGTCTATAATAGTCTTATTTTCCATCTGGCCCAGGGTATTAAGCCTATCGTTTCTGTCAGACTTCCCAGGAACATCATCAATTCCCTTGCCTTTACAGATTGTACTTGACCTAGAGCTTTTGCTGCTTGAACAATCTTTTCCACCCTTACTCAAGGGAGAGACACTAGCCCAAGCCTTGTGTCTATGCTGACTCCCAAGTATACCAGCCTCTGAGATGGAAACAGCTGACTTTTGTAACCAACCAAATTCTTTTAGCGTATGGAGTACTTTATCTCTCCCCGCAAGAAGATGGTGTCTTGTTCTGGCTATGATTAGCAAATCGTCCAAGTAATGGAAAATTTCTAGCCCCTCTTCTCTCAAGAGGGCTACCACTACCACCAACATCTTCGTGAAGGTCCTGGGAGAGGTGGACAGCCCGAAGGGCAGGCACGTGAACTGAAAATGCTGATCTCCCAGGGTAAATCTTCATGCAGGTACGCATCCGTAAGATCCATCGTGCACATCCAGTCTCCTGCTGATATGGCTCCTCTTATTGTCTGCAACGTCTCCATTTTGAATGGTTGATGTTTACTGTTTAACCTCCTTAAATCCAAAATGGGATGCCAGTCGCCTGTTATCTTTCTGATCAGAAAGAGCGGCAAATATAACGCTGTTCTTCTCTGCTCTAGAGATACTGGGACTATAGCCTTCTTTCGAAGCAGATCTTCTACATATTCTTTTAGCTTTTGACCTCGGACTGGATCTACCGGAATGGGGGTCTTGATGAAAAAAATTTTTTTCGGCTTCTCTATAAATTCTAAGCAATATCCTCTGGTGATTACCGACATCACCCAGGAATCCCTTACGTTCTTCACCCAAACTTCTCTGAATTTTGTTAGCCTGGCCCCCACTATGGAAGTATGGGCTGGCCTCCCATCATGAGGTCTTGGACTCCTTGGGGAATCTGGGGTTGTTTTGTCTCCCCGAAAAAGAGGGTAAATTGACCCTGCTTCCAGGCTGCCATTCTTGAGAACTCCTTTCCTGGTCTATAGGATCTAAATCCTTCCTTTCTTCTAGCAGGAAATCTCTCCTGCCTTCTCGAAAAGTCTTTAAACCTTCTTCCTCCTTGTGGAAAAAAAACACTCTTCCCTCCTGTCGTCCTGGATATTAAATCCTCCAAAGCTCTTCCAAACAATTTTTTTCCCCCTCAAATGGCAACTGACACAACGAATTCTTTGATGGTGTATCAGCATTCCAATACTTGAGCCAGAGGGCTCTACGTGAGGAAACAGACAGACCCATTCCTCTAGCATTCAATTTAGTTGAGTTTATGGCTGCCTCTAGGCCAAAATTGGCTATGATACGAAAATTTGGAATAGCTTGAAGCAGAACTCTTCTCTCCACTCCATCCACTATGGAGTCTTCCAACTTATCCACTAAAAATAGTAAGGATTTCATGGTGGATATCATGGCTACTGAGACCTTACAATTTGCTCCTGCCGTCACATAGGCCTTCTTTAGGTCTTGATCCACCCTCTTCTCCATGGGAAGCTTTAGTGAAGAGGAGTCATCCACTGGTAATGCTGTCCTCTTTGACAAATGCGCCACTGGGGCGTCAACTTAGGGAGCTTTTTCCCACTTGTCCCCAACATCCTGTGGGAACGGGTGAAGTTTTTCAAACTTATTCTCCACTGGTGAATGTCTGGACACCTTCTGCCATTCTGTATGAATTAGCTGTATGAATTATCTCGTCGTGCAGTGGAAAGTATTCCCTTTTTTTCTTATGAAAGCGAACAGAGGTTGACGGTTGATCCCTGTATTCAATTGTTATGGTTTGTTTAATCAATTTGATTAACATTGACACCTTTTTAAAATCAAATCCAGATTCCTCATCCTCAGATTCATCAGAGGCTTCCAACTCCCCTGGTTCCAAAGGTGGCCCCTGAGGCAGCCTGACCACATCCACATTAGATGGGACCTCTTGAGGCTGTTGGGATACTTGCTGGAATTCTATCGCCAATGCATTGCAGGATATCAGATTGATCAAACCCAGAAGGCTTGTATTTGTCCTGCTCGGACACCTCCGCCAGACACTCATAGCAAAGCCTCTTCCCTCTTACAGCTGGGCGGTCACAGACTCTGCACAAATCGGAGTCTCTTTGTCCAAATATACTCTCCTCTTTTTGGACTACTTCCCTGATTTACTTGTGTGGCTGCAGAGGGAACAAAAGAGAGGCATCAGAATACTTATTAGCTTCCCAGGGGCTCCTTTCACTGGTACCTGCAAAGAAATCTCTATTAGTAACACTCACCACCTCCCCTCTGCCTGTGAATGTAAATGAATGCACTGTTAATGTATATGAATGCACTGTTAATGTACATGAATGCAGTGTGAATGTAGTAGGAATGTATATGAATGCAGTGCGAATGTAGTAGGAAAGTATATGAATGCAGTGTGAATGTAGTAGGAATGTATATGAATGCAGTGGGAATGTAGTAGGAATGTATATGAATGCACTGTGAATGTAGTAGGAATGTATATGAATGCACTGCGAATGCACATTAATGCAGTGTGAATGTAGTAGGAATGTATATGAATGCAGTGTGAATGTAGTAGGAATGTATATGAATGCAGTGTGAATGTAGTAGGGATGTATATGAATGCACTGTGAATGTAGTAGGAATGTATATGAATGCAGTGTGAATGTAGTAGGCATGTATATGAATGCAGTGTGAATGTAGTTGGAATGTATATGAATGCAAACCAAAGTATTATATCTATTAGCTTTCTAACTCGTTTTGGGATTTGGTAGGGTAATGACATTTTTCATTAAAGGGATGGACATGCCCTTAAGGCCTAGTACACATTGGAAGATATATTGGACTATAGACCGGCCGGCATGATATTTTGTTTGTTGGAAATAACAGTCAAATTTCCATGCAAACCCACAGACCTTGGTCGGATTTTTCTCCAAATCAGATGTAAATTCAATTAGACATGTCAATAAAGTTGCGGCAAGCCTTTAATGAGCCACAGGATTGGTCTCACTAAAATGGCGGGTGATTTTGGGGGTTTTGACCTTTGACTGCCAGACTATCATTAGTGATCTGCAGTGTGTAAGAAAGAATAGACAAAACTGAGCCATGTGTACTGGGTATGAAAATACAGATGGTTAGTGATCCATCTTAATTTAAAATGAGCATTTTTAATTTTCTGTCCTGGATATTATGCAGTATACTATGCAAAGAATCTGACAGGAGATTCAATAAAAGTTCTTATCGTTTAAAATGGTGCTAATTTGCCCCAACCAATCACCAATCAGATGTTAGTTTTTTTAAATTAAATAAGATCTGATTGGTTGGGGCAAAATAGCACCATTTTAAACGATATGAACTTTTATTGAATAACCCTGATTGTTTCCTACACAGCGTACATTCATGAGTATAAATACTGTTGCTAAACTGCATTTCCCTTTTCATTCTGCAGTTTACCTATGCTCTATCTTTACACACAGATCTCACATTGTTCTTGTTAAATATTTAAATGAAATCTTCCTATGAGAAGATTAAACAAAAAGTAAGCACAGCCACTGCACCGGCTCCATTGAGAATTCACCTTACATACCTCACTGTACAGGTTCAGGAAACACTAAAAAGTGTCAGTTTCCAGACAAAATGATTTCTTATTATGGCTAGAGCAGGCATTGTGTAATCAAAGGGCACTGATGCAGTGATATACATTCCAGACACAGGAGCATCCCTACCCCCTGCTCAACAGCCATTCGCTGACAGCTAGGAACTCCTAACGCCAGGTAACAGCAAGATAAATTGCACAAGATGGGTTACATGGTGCAAAGGACTTAAGGCCATTGTTGTTTCAGCTTTTACAACAATAATTTTAATACATTCGGTAGACTTTTTTTTTTTAGAAAGCTACACGATATCACACTAGCAAAAATATTAAAAAGAAACAAATACAGGATATGAGAGTATGTGGAAATATGAAGGCTTAAAGGGTATCTCCACTTGTTTTCATAAGGGAGGGTAAAGGAGCTGTGCCTTACCTTCCGTTCTTCAATAGAACACACAGGAGCCAGGAGAGAAGGTAACTTACCTATAGATCGCGCATGCGCATAGAAGACAAGGTCCGTCGGGACCTGTCAGACTAGCGCCGGGGGAGAGAGCGAGTGAGTAAGTTTCTTACTTCTTCTCCTGGCTCCTGTGTGTTCTATTGAAGAACGGAAGGTAAGGCACAGCTCCTTTACCTCCCGTTCTTCAATAGAACTGGATTCCCAAAACTTATAAAAACAAGTGGAGATACCCTTTAAAGGGCAAGTCCAGCCCAAAAGAAAACTTACATGCAGGTAAATCACCCCTCCAAACCCTAAACGGTAATAGTTTGAAATCTGAAATATATAAGTCTAACCTGAAATCCTGCACAATATCCTGTTGCCCCTGTTTCTGCTTATTGGTTCTTCCAGTTGGTAAACTGTCAGTTATGGATTTGACAGTTGACATCACAGCCATTGACTGAATGTTGGTCCCCTGTCTGCCTCTTCTGAGCATGCCCAGGCTCCAGTAACCTGCTAGTACAGGTGTCAAATTGCTCGTTTCCATGAGGCATCCAGAGGCTAGCAGGCATACAGTAATGAATCATAGGACAAACTATGATATATTAACATATTTTAAAGAGGCCGTTCTTTCTAAAAGATGTTCTTTTGAGGGTGAGGGTGGGTTGTCCTTTAATGTTAATTGCTCAGTTTCCATGAGGCCTCTAGAAGAATAGCAGGCATACCGTGATGAATTCATAGGACAAACTGATATATCAACATATTTTAAGAAGCCATTCTTTCTAAAAGATGTTCTTATGAGGGTGGAGTTGTCCTTTAAAGAAAACATTTGTGCATGGATAGAGAATTGGTTATTGGATCGCAAACAGAGAGTGGTGGTAAATGGAGCTACATCTATGTGGGCTAAAGTTTTAAGCGGAGTGCCTCAGGGTTCTGTACTGGGGCCACTTCTGGATAAATGACTTAGAAGGGGGCATTGAGAGCAGATCTCAGTGTTTGCTGATGACACTAAACTATGCAGAGCTTTGGAAACTTCAAATGATGTGCAAGTGTTGCAAGCAGACCTAGATAGATTATCAAAATGGGCAGCAGAATGGCAAAGGAGATTCAATGTTGATAAATGTTAATTCATTTGAATATAATCCCTTTGCCACCTACACCATAGATAACTCTGTGTTAAGTGCTTCTGTAATGGAAAAAAGTTTGGGGGTTCTGGTAGATAACAGACTTAGCTGTAGCAACAAGCCAGACAGCCATGGCTAGAGCAGCAAGATATTGTCTTGTATAAGAGGGGAATAGATTAAGAGAGAAATATATTATTCTCCCTCTTTTAAGGCACTGGTAAGGCCTCATTTGGAATATGCGGTGAGTTTTGGAATCCCATATAGAAAAAGGGCATCTTGGAAATGGCAAGCAGTTCAGGGACGGGCAACTAAATAAATAAGGGGAATGGAGGGGCTGAATATGCAGGCAGATTAGACAAGTTAGGGCTGTTTACATTGGAGAAGTGACGTTTGCGTGGGGATATGATAATCTTATACAAGTCCTATCAGAGGACTAGTGGACATCCTTTAACCCTTTCACTGCCAGGAGATTTTCATTTTTTTTTGCGTTAACTGCCAGAAGAATTTTCAGGATTTTGCCCTTAATCGCTTTAGACTAATTTACAGTAGGAAACCTTGCAGTAAATCAGGAATATTATACATTGTTTTTTTCAGCACAAAGTGTACTTTAACATGGTAACAGAATTTTGTAACTTTTCTGGAAATTTTACTGGAATTATGGGTAAAATATGTAAAAAAAAAATGAAAAATTGCAAATTTTCATGGATTTTTTCCCATTTTACTTATAGTTATCTTAAGGTTACGCACAAAAATCTTACTGTTTCTAAAAGCTCAGATACTCCCGAGTACAACGATACCAGATATATGTAGGTACCCGACTTTTCCTGTACAGGAGAACCCCCAAACTAAAATGCAACCTCCTAGAATATTACACCAAATTAAAATGTGTAACACTACTAACAGTTAACATAGAATATCTACCAAATTATCTAAACTATCCCCACAAGTGAGATATTTTTAGAAACTACACACTCGCAGGATTTTACGAGTGAGGTTAGTTTTGATCAAAATGCAGGTACCGGACGCAGCTCTCGTCAAATGTAAGTTACTTTCTCACATTTTCCTTTTTTTCCTCAACTTGAAAAATCAGAGACAAAATCAAATGCGAATTTCAGCTAAAAAACTGTGGAGGAAAGTTCAAACGCATCTCAAATATGAAAGCCAACCCCTCCCGAATAAAACGGTATGCCACATTCATGGGTGTACCCAGAGACTGGCTACCAAATAACCCAGAGCGTGACCAGTGCCAAATGTCAGTAGCAGCAAAAAAAAATTAGCCAGTTTTGTATTGAACAGTCTGCAGTTTTCCACGAAACACCCCCACTCAAAAAATACCCCCACAAAAAACTATATTACTCCTGAAATTATACACCTTCAGCTATGTAACGCCGTAGTTCGTTCATTCAATCATCAATGGTGTGGGCGCAGTTTTCGTAGAAATTTGCACTTTTACCAGATTTTCAAAAAAAATGAACATCAAACAGTGTTCAAAAGGTCGAATCATGCCAAAACCCCATGGAATGTAAAAAAAGTACTAAATATCAATCTCCCAAATGTCCTGAATCAAACGGTATGCCATATGTGTGGGTAACACACGCAGACGTGGAAGCGAAAAGCCACAAAGTGAGACAATGACGATGGCTCAAAAACGGCGAAAATATTTAGCCAACTCCGAATTTGGACAGTCTGCAGTTTTTCCACAAAAACCACCCCCGTAACTAGAGATAACCCCACAAACTATATATTCCTGAAATTACACACCTTCAGCTATGTAACGCTGTAGTTTGTTCATTCTAACATCAATGGTGTGGCGCAGTTCTTGTGAGAAGTTCGCATTTGTCCGAAAAAACGAACATAAAACAACTTCAAAGGTAAAAATCATGCCAAAAACCTCATGGAATCTAAAAAAAGTTACTAAATATCAATCTCCCAAATGTCCGAATAAACGGTATGCCATAGTGTGGTTACACATGTGGACGTGGAAGCGAAAAGCCCCAAAAGTGAGACAATGCACGATGGCTCAGAAACAGCGAAAATATTTAGCCAACTCCGAATTTGGACAGTCTGCGTGTTTTTTCCACAAAACACCCCCGTAACTAGAAATAACCCCCACAAACATATATTCCTGAAATCTAAACACCTTCAGCTATGGTAGCACTGTGAGTTCGTTCATTCATTACATCATGGTGTGGGCGCAGTTCTTCGTAGAAGTTCGCACTTTTCTGAAAAAAATGAACAAAAAACAACTTTAAAAGGTAGAAATCATGCCAAAACCGACGGAATGTAAAAAAAAGTTACAAATACAATCTCCCAAATGTCCTGAATCAAACGGTATACCATATGTGTGGTTACACATGCGGACGTGGAAGCGAAAAGCCACGATGTGAGACAATGTATGATGGTTGAGAAACAGCGAAAATATTTAGCCAACTCCGAATTTGGACAGTCTGCAGTTTTTTCACAAAAAACCTGATAACTCAGAAATACCCCACAAACTATATTCCTGAAATCTAAACACCTTCAGCTATGTAGCACTGTAGTTCGTTCATTCATACCATCAATGGGGGGGCGCAGTTCTTCATAGAATTTCGCATTTCTACACCATTTCTGGAAAAATAGAGAAAAATACATTTCAAAGTTACAAAATCACACAAAACCCCATGTAATGTAAAAAAAACTTACCAAATATCAATCTCCTAAATGTCCTGAATCAAATGGTATGCCATATGTGTGGGTACACAACGGACGTGGAAGCGACTAGTCAAAAGTAAAACAATGCGCAGTGAGCCAAAACAGCATTTTCCCAGATTTTTCAAACTGAACACCTTAACTTGGAATACCCCCACCAAAACTATATATTTCAGAATCTACATACCTTCAGCTACGTAAGCTGTAGTTTGTTCATTCATACCATGAATGGTGTGGGCGCAGTTCTTCGTAGAAATTCGCATTTGTCTGAAAAAATGAACAAAAACAACTTCAAAAGGTAGAAATCATGCCAAAACACCATGGAATGTAAAAAAAGCTACTAAATATCAAACTCCAAATGTCCTGAATCAAACGGTATGCCATAGTGGGTGGTACACACGTGGACGTGGAAGCCAAAAGACACAAAGTGAAACAATGCACAATGGCTCAGAAACAGCAAAAATATTCAGTCAAATCTGAATTTGAACAGTCTGCAATTTTTCCCCAACAACAACCCCCACAAACCATATATTTTCTCGAATCCCACACACCTTTATCTACGAAATTCTGTAGTTTGTTCATTCGTACCATCAATGGGTGTGCGGGGAGTTCTTCGTAGAAGTTCACAGTTTTAGCAGATTTTCTAAAAAATTTGAAAAAAAACACTCTCAAAGGTAGAAAATCATGCCAAAATCCAAGTAATATAAAAAAAATTAAACAATATCAATCTCCCAAATGTCCTGAATCAAACGGTATGCCCTAGTATGGTTCACATGCAGACGTGGAATCAACTAGCCACAAAGTGAGCCAATGAACAGTGGCCCATTACAGCAACTTTTAGATTTGTCAGAATAAACACCCCTCTATATAGAAATACCCCCCAAAAAAATATATTCTTGGACTCTACACACTTCAGCTACACAATGGTGTGATTCTTTAGCATACCACCAATGGTGTGGGTGGCAGTTTTGTGTACAATTTGCTTTCTTACCAGATTTTCAGGAAAAAATTATAAAAAATACATTCAAAGTTAAAAAATCATGGCAAATTTCCATGTCATGTAAAAAAAACTGTCAATTATCAATCTTCCAAATGCCCGAATCAAAAGGTATGCCATATGCGTGGATGCCACAGGGGCGTGACCACAACTAGCTCAAATGGGACGCATGCACCAGGTGTAATTACAAAGAAAACATATCAAAGTGCTCTGTATTTCAAACAGACCCCAAAACTTTGAAATGCCCCCCACAAATAAAACCCCCAACTAATATCAAATCTCCCACTGTTCTGAATCAAACGGTTATGCCATAGGTGGATGCACACAGAGACGTGGCCACCAACTAGCTCAAATGGGACGCATGCACAAATGCAATTACAAGAAAAATCAAAGTGCTCTGTAATTTGAACAGCTTACCCTTTTTCTAAGGAAACAGTCCCGAAACATGGAAATTCCCCCACAAACTATATATTTTTGGAATCTACACACCTTCAGCTACGTTACGGTGCCATGCTTTCATAAATGCAGAAGAATTCCAGACCCAGGATCCAAAGAACTCTGTGTTTTTACGAGATTTTGTGAAAATAAAATAAGATGATTCAAGGGTTGAAATCCTACCTAAACCCACTTGACAAGCAAAAAAACCCACTAAATAGCAATCTCCCACATGTCCTGAATCAAACGGTGTGGCCATTTGCGTGGTGCAAACAGAGACGAGGCCACCAACTAGCTCAAATGGGACGATTTAGAAGTGCAGTTACAAGAAAAATTTTTAAAAACGCCACAACCCACCCCCCACACACACATCTCCCCCTTTTAGTGGTATTTTAGTGAAATCGGTTAGTATGGAGAGTCACACACGTTTTGCACACTTTACTGATCCTAAAAATTCAATACGGTCTTATTTGGTCCTCTGCAAAATTTCCTTCTAAAAAATAGGCTTAGTTTCCCTTGAAATCGTACAAATAAGTATCCGCGTTTACTTTACCGATATCACTGGGGACATTGGGAGCTTGGAGAAGACAACTTTTTTTCTAATTATAGTTTTAGGTTAAAAAAAAAAAAGGGTGTGTGGTATCACTTTAAGAATTTTTTTGTGTGTATTTCCCCATTTTTTCCCCGATCATTCCCAAAGATGATCATCAGATCATCTTAGGGAATGATAACGAACTTGGAATACGGGCATAAATGCGTTTTCCAATTCGAAATCCGATCAGAAAAATCACTTCCGGAAATCATTTTCCAGGAAGTGATTTTTCATTCATGGCAAAGATCAATATTTGGTGATCAGAAGTGATCACCAAATTTTGATCCGTCCCCATTTTTTTTCTAAGTCTTCGCTAAGTAGCAAAGACTTAGAAAAAATCCTATTTGTGAATGGAACTTTGAGTTCCATTCACAAAGTATAGAAAAGCTGTTAGCTTGACGCGCTTTTCTATACTTAGGGACCTGCAGCATGATCTCCATAGATCATGCTGCAGTACCTCCAGGACCACCGGGGGGCAGAGCAGTGTACCTCCATATGGGAAGACCCCGGTGAAGGAGGAAGTTCTGTGATGTCACCGGGGTCTCCATTCGCTTCCTCCTCCGGACCGGCAGCTTCAAGGTGGGAAAACTTCAATGGAGATATCTCCTGATCCCCCCCTCGGTTGGACGAAACCGAGGGGGACGAGGGGACTAGGGGGCAGTTTGAATGCTGCCCCCCGATCGGCCCTAGCAGGGGGGAAAAATTTTTTGGAGGGGGGAAGCCACAGATGTAATTCACGATCTGTGGCAGTTAAAGCATTCTCTGCACAGATGGGAATATACGATCGTGCGGGGAAAGGGTTAAGGTTGAAGAAAAGAAGTTTATCTTTAGGTTAGGAAAGGTTTCTTTACAGCAAGAGCGGGAAAACTGTGGAAACTGTCTTCCAGCAGATGTGGTAATGGCAAGTTCATTAAATAGCTTTATAAAAGGCCTGGATAAGTTTCTAAAACTAAACTAAACTAAAAAATATTGAGATTAATGGTATTAATACATATAGATTGTTGTGACCAGGGTTACTTTCGATTGCCATTTGAAGAGGAAGGAATCCCCCCTCCCCCCTTTTTAGCTGCTTTTTTTTTTTTTTTTGCTTCCTCTGGATAGGTAGGGGTTAAAAAAAAAGAAAAAAAAAAGGGGTGAATGGGTTGGACTTGATGGACGTATGTCTTTATTCAACCTCAACTACATGTTGCTATGCATAGAACCATAGACTGCATAGAACCTGTCTTTGGCTGCATAGAACCTACTTTAAACGCATAGAACCTACTCTAGACTGCTTAGAACCTGTGTAGCCTGCATAAAACCTACTCTAAACGCATAGAACCTACTTTAGACTGCATAGAACCTACTTTAAACTGCAGATAGAACCTACTCTAGACTGCTTGACTGTCTAGAATGCATAAAACCTACTCTAAACTGCATAGAACTCTTTAGACTGCATAGAACCTATTCTAGACTGCATATGGGCATGTTGAAGGGTGCGCAGAGGAAATTCAAAGCTGCACAGAGCGTCATCTAGGATCTGTGTAGCATGTTCTAGACTGTGGAGTGTGTTCTAGACTGCATAGAACCTACTGGACTGCATCGAACCAACTCTAGACTTCATAGAACCTGTTCTGATACATAGAACCTGTTCTAGATTACATAGAACCTGTCCTACACTGCATAGAACCTATTCTACACTGCAGAGAACTTGTTCTAGACTGCATAGAACCTACAATAGACTGCACAGAACCTGTTATAAACTGCCATAGATACAAACCTAAGAAAAGAGAATAATGTACATAAGTTCCATACAATATCATATTATCTGCACACTGGCATACATATAAAACAAAGGGGGTTTAGTATAGATTACTGTGATCACATGAATGAAAAAACCTTCCAACCACGTCAAGGTAACCCCAGTCTGGAAGGTCCTAACTTCTGACCTTTTTACATTTCTTTTCTCATTTCGATTAGAAAACTTTGCATTCTCATTCTAACACACTGGATCCATATAACAGACTCTTTCACTCCCCCCCCCCCCCCAGCCCTTTGGCTTTTAATGAGGGAGAGGCCATCCAGTGCTTTATAATAAAGGCATAGGACCTCCCATAAAAGGGCATGTTGGGGGTGCTATTACCACATGGAGGCTTGACCAAGCCTCCCAATAAAATACATACAATACAAGGAATTGTGGAAGCACTCAAATTAGGCTAATTTACAACTACATTTAGCGGAAGTGCTACTGATCTGGTCAAAAATTTATACAAACATAGAAAAGATATCAATGCACATTCCTAGGCCCCAACAATATCATATTATCTGCACACTGGCATACATTATAATAAAAGGGGTTTAGTATACATTACTGTGATCACATGAATGAAAAGAGTGCCCTTAACACTTGGCTGTGATATGCTAATTGGGATTTCATTCTGAATTGAGAAAGCCAGTCGGATGACTAGTGAAACGATTCAAGACACAACTTCAAGTCCCGTTGATCTAACTGAATACAACAGATATACCATGACTGGTGAATAAAACCTTCAAAGCATACCTCGAATGAATTGTTCGGTAATCCTCAAATGAGCAGTCGATTTCGGTAACCCTGGAATGTATCGTTTGGTAACCCTCAAATGTATTGTTCAATTTCTGTAATCCTCAAATGAATTGTTCAGTAATCCTCGAAATGCAGCAGTCGATTTCGGTAACCTCAAAGTTATTGTTCAATTTCTGTAACCCTCGAATGAATCGTTCGGTAATCCTCGAAATGCAGCAGTCGATTTTGGTAACCCTCAAATGTATTGTTCAATTTTTGTAACCTTCGAATGAATCATTTGGTAATCCTCGAAATGCAGCAGTCGATTTCGGTAACCCTCAAATGTATGTTCAATTGCTGTAACCCTCAAAATTTAATTGTTCGGTAATCCTCGAAATGCAGCAGTCAATTTCGGTAACCCTCAAATGTATTGTTCAATTTCTGTAACCCTCGAATGAATTGTTGGTAATTCGAAAGCAGCAGCAGACGATTTTGGTAACCCTCAACCCTTTTATACTACAGAAAGTATGGTATTCTAATGTTGAACTGTTGAACAACATGTATAGCACAGACTACAAAATAAGTTATTTTGATCAACAAAAACCTGAAAGGAGCAAATGGTAGTGCCAACACAAGCTGTTTAAGAAAGGGATATAATGCTTGTGAAGGTTCTCATTCATCAGGTCATGGTATATCTGTTGCATAATTAGATCAACTGGACTTGAAATGATCTTGAAGACGTTTCGCTAGTCATCCGACTGGCTTTCTCAATTCGAATGACTTGTACAAGAATCTGTGGCAATTATGTACCCTGGAAAATCCCAATTAGCATATCACAGCCAGTGTTAGGGTGTGATTAGATAGTGGCTAAGAGGTGTTATAGGAACGCCAGAGAAAGTGGTGTTAAAACCATCAGTACATGGCAGACAGCTGGGTGTCGAACCCCCCCACCTCTATTTAGGCTTGGTTTCTTTATTTTCACATAAATGGCTCCTAACACTCTCTTGAACCAGTCATAAGCCTTTATCCTTAAGATGCAGATACACGGCTGAGTCCTGACCCGAGGAATTGGCTCTTCTGTGCTGGGCCATACGTTGATGCAGTTGCTGTTTGGTCTCCCCCACATACAAATCAGAGCATTCTTCACTGCACTGCACTGCAATATGATGTCGCTTTTCTTGTGTTTAGGTATTGGGTCTTTCGGATGTACCAATGTATGGGGGGAGAACCAAACAGCAACTGCATCACCTATGTGATAGGAAGTTCAAAATCGTAACATTTTACCCACAGCACCAGCAGCCATGCCCCACCTACAAAAACACAGCCATCGATAAGCTGCACCCTCTTTAATGCAGCTGAGGTGCACTTAGCGCGCGGAAACTCAACTCATACTTACTGAGAGTTTCCTTTCCTGGCCATCCTCAGGCAGGCTAGACAGAAACATATGGGTAGCTCCCTGCCATTGGGAGAAGAAGAAAAAGACCTCCTTATAAAAGACCCACCCCTCCTTACCTATTCAGTCTAGTTTCAAAGCATTAGAAGGGAGGGTATGCTGCCTGGGAGGATGGCCAGGAAAGGAAACTCTCGGTAAGTATGAGTTGAGTTCCGCTTTCCTGGCCATCCGACAGGCAGCACAGAAACATATGGGACATACCCAAGCAATTGAGGGAGGGGGAAAGAAAAAATACTAGCAGAATGCTTGCTGCATAATATTAGACTTTAGTAACAGAATGTAGGACTTTTGTCCAAAGACTGCTCTTGCAGGTAAATTAATATTCAACTTATAATGCCAACAAAGGGTTAGCGTGGACCAGGCTGCCGCTTGGCATACTGCATGGTGCGAAGCTCCCTCTTCTGCCACCTAGGTAGCTGCTATCCCTCTTGTAGAGTGCGCTGAGACTGACAAAGGAGGTGCCACACCTTGACTTTCATAAGTTTTTTCCGTATTGCTTTCACTATCCATTTTCTGATAGTTGAAACGGTTGCTGCTTTCCCATCCTAGGGCCCATTGGAATTAGGAAGAGCTTGTCAGAGAGTCTGATCTCTCTTGTGACGTTTAAATATGTCTTCAGAATAGACCAGCTTGGTCTAGCTTGGTCATTTCATCGTATTCTGGATTTTCCCCAGCCGTGATGTAGAAGGGACAATGGGTCATTGATATGAAACCTCGAAAGTACTTTTTGGGAGGAAATCTGGGGCTGGATGGAAGATAACTGCTCCGGCAATATATTCAAATAAGGAGGCTTACTTGAAAGTGCGGCTATTTCACATGCCTGTCTTCCCGATGTAAGAGCAACCAAGAGGACTAATTTCAAAGTCAGATTTTCCAATGAAACAGGACTCCACAGTGTTAAAACGGACTATTAGTCGGGGCTCTAAGCACCAATGGTAAATCCCACTGAAGGAACAGATTCTTCTTGGTGGCCTTATTCTCAGTGCTCCCTGAAAAGCGTTCACACAAGTCGTCCTGAAAAAAACTTCTATTTAGACATCTGTACCTTGAGGGTACTCAGACTAAGTCCTCTATTTAGTCCTTCTTGTAGGAACTTCAACACTGTGTGGAGTAGAAGGATGTAGAGTTTGGATGTTACTCTTCCCTGCCCATGCACGAAACCTCCCATATTGCTGATATCTGGCCGATGTTGAGGCTGTAAAGGCTTGGAGCAGCGTCTCAATTACTTGGTCTGAGCAGCCTTGCTTCACTAACCTCTCCCTATCACAATCCAGGCCGCTAGATTTAGACTGGCCGGATCCTAATGGAAGAACTGGCCTTGTTGGAGAAGTCCCTCATTGGTGGCAGATGTACTGGCCGGTTGTTTACAATCTCCTCAACAGGGGATACCATGGCTGCGGGGCCAATCCGGGATGATGGCTATTACCCTCATCCTGGACCTCAAAACCTTCTTCAAAACCCTGAAAACAACGGGATTGGCGGAAAAATATAAGCATCCATCTGGTCCCAATCCTGCATCAGAGCATCCTGTGCTACTGCTCCCTGCTGCTGAACCTGGAGAAAAAATTCCTGGCTTGGAATGTGGCCATCAAATCCCAATCCGTACCACTTTCTTGTTATCTCCCGGAATATTCCTCCTTGAGACTCCATTCCCCATTCTCCAACGTTTGTCTTGACAAGTAATCTGCCATTTGGTTTTGGTCTTCCCTGAATATGGATGGCCATCAGATCCAATAAATCTGCTGCGCCAACTCATAATTGGTGTTACTTCCTCCAGCAAAGTTCTGTCCTCGTGCCACCCTTATTCTTTAAGTACATTACTGTCGTGACATTGTCTGAATGAATGCAGACTGGAGATGCTCCTATTATCGGGAGAAGAAAGCCTTGAGGGCCTGCTTGACTGCCCAAAGCTCCAGCACTGCGGAGGTAGATGTGTAGGTTTCTTTCCAAAATCCTTGCACACAGTGTGACCCACATGGGCTCCCCAACCTGTCCCTGAGGCATCTGTAAATACATGGATCCAACTGGGTTCCAGTGTCCCTTCCCGCAGATTGGATGGAACTACCACCATTCTAAGTTCTCCTTGAACCTCTTGCTCAGATGAATTTCTGTGACCAATTCTGACTTCTCTTGTCCCACCTCTGCAGGAAATAGGTCTATAATAGTCTTATTTTCCATCTGGCCCCAGGGTATTAAGCCTATCGTTTCTGTCAGACTTCCCAGGAACATCATCAATTCTTGCCTTTACAGATTGTACTTGACCTAGAGCTTTTGCTGCTTGAAACATCTTTTCCACCCTTACTCAAGGGAGGACACTAGCCCAAGCCTTGTGTCTATGCTGACTCCAAGTATACCAGCCTCTGAGATGGAAACAGCTGACTTTTGTAACCAACCAAATTCTTTTAGCGTATGGAGTACTATCTCTCCCCGCAAGAAGATGGTGTCTTGTTCGGCTATGATTAGCAAATCGTCCAAGTAATGGAAAATTTTAGCCCTCTCTTCTTCAAGAGGGCTACCACACCACCAACATCTTCGTGAAGGTCTGGGAGAGGTGGACAGCCCGAAGGGCAGGCACGTGAACTGAAAATGCGATCTCCCAGGGTAAATCTTCATGCAGGTACGCATCCGTAAGATCCATCGTGCACATCCAGTCTCCGCTGATATGGCTCCTCTTATTGTCTGCAACGTCTCCATTTGAATGGTTGATGTTTACTGTTTAACCTCCTTAAATCCAAAATGGGATGCCAGTCGCCTGTATCTTTCTGATCAGAAAGAGCGGCAAATATAACGCTGTTCTTCTTGCTCTAGAGATACTGGGACTATAGCCTTCTTTCGAAGCAGATCTTCTACAATTCTTTTAGCTTTGACCTCGGACTGGATCACGGAATGGGGGGGTCTTGATGAAAAAAATTTTTTTCGGCTTCTCTATAAATTCTAAGCAATATCCTTGGTGATTACCGACATCACCCAGGAATCCCTACGTTCTTCACCCAAACTTCTCTGAATTTTGTTAGGCCCCACACTTGGAAGTATGGTGGCCTCCCATATGAGGTCTTGGACTCCTGAGGAATCTGGGGTTGTTTTGTCTCCCCGAAAAAGAGGGTAAATTGACCCTGCTTCCAGGCTGCCATTCTTGAGAACTCTTTCCTGGTCTATAGGATCTAAATCCTTCCTTTTTTAGCAGGAAATCCTCTGCCTTCTCGAAAAGTCTTTAAACCTTCTTCCTCCCTTGTGGAAAAAAAACACTCTTCCCTCCTGTCGTCCTGGATATTAAATCCTCCAAAGCTCTTCCAAACAATTTTTTTCCCCCTCAAATGGCAAAGACACAACGAATTCTTTGATGGTGTATCAGCATTCCAATACTTGAGCCAGAGGGCTCTACGTGAGGAAACAACAGACAACCCTTCCTCTAGCATTCAATTTAGTTGAGTTTATGGCTGCCTCTAGGCCAAAATTGGGATGATACGAAAATTTGGAATAGCTTGAAGCAGAACTCTTCTCTCCACTCCATCCACTATGGAGTTTCCAACTTATCCACTAAAAATAGTAAGGATTTCATGGTGGATATCATGGCTACTGAGACCTTACAATTTGCTCCTGCCGTCACATAGGCCTTCTTTAGGTCTTGATCCACCTCTTCTCCATGGGAAGCTAGTGAAGAGGAGTCATCCACTGGTAATGCTGTCCTCTTTGACAAATGCCGCCACTGGGGCGTCAACTAAGGGAGCTTTTTCCACTTGTCCCCCACATCCTGTGGGAACGGGTGAAGTTTTTCAAACTTATTCTCCCACTGGTGAAGTCGGACAACTTTCTGCCATTCTGTATGAATTAGCTGTATGAATTATATCGTCGTGCAGTGGAAAGTATTCCCTTTTTTTTTATGAAAGCGAACAGAGGTTGACGGTTGATCCCTGTATTCAATTGTTATGGGTGTTTAATCAATTTGATTAACATTGACACCTTTTAAAATCAAATCCAGATTCCTCATCCTCAGATTCTCAGAGGCTTCCAACTCCCCTGGTTCCAAAGGTGGCCCCTAGGCAGCCTGACCACATCCACATAGATGGGACCTCTTGAGGCTGTTGGATACTTGCTGGAATTCTATCGCCAATGCATTGCAGGATATCAGATTGATCAAACCAGAAAGGCTTGTATTTGTCTGCTCGGACACCTCCGCCCGACACTCATGCAAAGCCTCTTCCCTCTTACAGGTGGGGGTCACAGACTCTGCACAAATCGGAGTCCTTTGTCCAAATATACTTCTCCTCTTTTGGACTACTTCCCTGATTTACTTGTGTGGCTGCAGAGGGAACAAAAGAGAGGCATCAGAATACTTATTAGCTTCCCAGGGGCTCCTTTCACTGGTACCTGCAAAGAAATCTCTATTAGTAACAATCACCACCTCCCCTCTGCGCTCTGGTCCTCCATAGCGGCCTACAAAATCAGCTGGGAACTTTGTTTGGCTGTGATTGCAGGAGCAGAGGGGATCGCTGTTTTGCCATTTTAAATTTCCCGGGTCCGCACCTTATGATGACGTCATCACACATGGCGCGCAAGCCGGAAGTGCCACGGCTAATTAGGATGGAGCTGTGTGTGATATGCCGTTATGAGGGCGAGTGTTACCAACCCCGGCTGAGAGGCGCAGGACCGTCACAGAAGCCTGGAGAGAGCCCCAGAAACTGCAGCCGGACAGAAGACAGAAGAAAAGAATGAATAGGTTAGGAGGGGAGTGTCTTTTAAGAAGGAGGTCTTTTTCTTCTGTCCAATGGGCAGGGAGCTACCCATAGTTTCTGATGCTGCTGGGGGATGGCCAGGAAATAGTCTAAGTTTGGCTCAGACAACAAAAACATTGAAGTGCCCCTGTGTAAATAAATGCACTGTAAATGCACACAAATGCACCGTGAATGTAGTAGGAATATATATGAATGCACTGTTAATATACATGAATGCACTGTGAATATAGTAAGAATGTTTATGAATGCATTGTGAATGTAAATGAATGCACTGTTAATGTATATGAATGCACTGTGAATGTAAATTAATGCACTGTTAATGTATATGAATGCACTGTTAATGTACATGAATGCACTGTTAATGTATATGAATGCACTGTTAATATACATGAATGCACTGTGAATATAGTAAGAATGTTTATGAATGCATTGTGAATGTAAATGAATGCACTGTTAATGTATATGAATGCACTGTGAATGTAAATGAATGCACTGTTAATGTATATGAAGCTCTGTGAATGTAAATGAATGCACTGTTAATGTATATGAATGCACTGTTAATGTACATGAATGCAGTGTGAATGTAGTAGGAATGTATATGAATGCAGTGCGAATGTAGTAGGAAAGTATATGAATGCAGTGTGAATGTAGTAGGAATGTATATGAATGCAGTGTGAATGTAGTAGGAATGTATATGAATGCAGTGTGAATGTAGTAGGAATGTATATGAATGCACTGTGAATGTAGTAGGAATGTATATGAATGCACTGCGAATGCACATTAATGCAGTGTGAATGTAGTAGGAATGTATATGAATGCAGTGTGAATGTAGTAGGAATGTATATGAATGCAGTGTGAATGTAGTAGGGGATGTATATGAATGCACTGTGAATGTAGTAGGAAGTATATTGAATGCACTGCGAATGCACATTAGCAGTGTGAAGTAGTAGAATGTATATGAATGCAGTGTGAATGTAGTAGGAATGTATATGAATGCAGTGTGAATGTAGTAGGAATGTATATGAATGCACTGTGAATGTAGTATGGGAATGTATTGAATGCACTGCGAATTACATTAATGCTGAGTGTGAATGTATGGAATGTATATGAATGCAGTGAATGTAGTAGGAATGTTATGAATGCACTGTGAATGTAGTAGTAGGAATGTATATGAATGCACTGCGAATGCACATTAAACGCAGTGTGAAGTAGTAGGAATGTATATGAAGCAGTGTGAATGTAGTAGGAATGTATATGAATGCAGTGTGATATGGTAGTAGGAATGTATATGAATGCCGTGTGAATGTAAGTAGGAATGTATATGAATGCACTGCGAATGCACATTAATGCAGTGTGAATGTAGTAGGAATGTATATGAATGCAGTGTGAATGTAGTAGAATGTATATGAATGCACTGCGAATGCACATTAATGCAGTATGAAGTAGTAGGAAGTGATATGAAGCAGTGTGTAATGTAGTAGGAATGTATATGAATGCACTGCGAATGCACATTAATGCAGTGTGAATGTAGTAGGAATGTATATGAATGCAGTGTGAATGTAGTAGGAATGTATATGAATGCAGTGTGAATGTAGTAGGAATGTATATGAATGCAGTGTGAATGTAGTAGGAATGTATATGAATGCATGCGGAATGCACATTAATGCAGTGTGAAATGTAGAAGGTAGGAATGTTATGATGCAGTGTTAAGTAGTAGGAATGTATTGAATGCGAGTGTGAATGTAGTAGGAATGTATATGATCAGGTGATGTTAGTAGGCATGTATATGAATGCAGTGTGAATGTGATGTAGATGAAGTGATGATGAATAATGCAGTGTGAAGTAGTAGGAATGTATTGAATGCAGGTGTGATGTAGTAGGATGTATATGAATGCAGTGTGAATTTGTAGTAGGCATGTATATGAATGCAGTGTGATGAATGTAGTTGGAATGTATATGAATGCAGTGTGAATGTAGTAGGAATGTATATGAATGCAGTGTGATGTAGTATGCATGTATATGAATGCAGTGTGAATGTAGTTGGAATGTATATGAATGCAGTGTGAATGTAGTAGGAATGTATATGAATGCAGTGTGAATGTAGTTGGAATGTATATGAATGCAGTGTGAATGTAGTAGGAATGTATATGAATGCACATGAATGCAGTGTGAATGTAGTAAAAATGCATATGAATGCATTGTGAATGTACATGGCTGTAGTGTGAATGTTTGCACTGTGAATGTACATGAGTGCAATGTGAATGTTCATAAATTAAAATAAAACATTAAACAAGCTAATAACATGGGCACTGAAACAATCTGCTTTCTAGCTGTAAGCCTAGCGTCTAACTGTAACGGTTAGCCTAGATCTTCTTGACAGTAGAGGCCTTTAGCATATGAATGGTACAGACATGTTCTAGCACATACATGTCTCTACACAGAGGAAGTCACTGGGGCTCAGTGCCCTCGTTATGAACTTTCAGTGGATGGAAAGATTGCCCGCAGTGTCAAAGGTTGGAATTTATCCTGGCAAGTGCTAACAAACAAAAATCTAATTTAGTCTCAGAGTGAAAGACGAAGACCTTCCTGTAATTTGTTCTATTCCACTGGCTGTCAGAAGGACCTTAAATACATTGCAGTCTAGGGTTATTTTATATCAGCTTTATATCCGAGGCATTCAGATTCCACACATCTCAGTATTACATGTATATAACTATACAATACGCCTAATAAAAAGGAATAAAGTATTTAAAGTTAGGGAGAGAAAAAATTCCCAAAAAATACATAAATCAAAATGTATCAATTTCCCCTCTATTGCACCTCTGTATAATGTAGGAGATACTCACCACGTAAAATATAAAGGAGGAGCTCTGCGATGTTTGACTAATGTAACCTATAAGTAATGGTAATTTCTCCTTCTAATCCTTTTAAGTGTATGCATAAACTAGAATATGTCATCCCAAGTATTTATTATATTCCAGGCTGCCAGGCAGGTTTAGTTTCATTCTGACATGCTTTGGGTAGTAGACCTTACAAGTAAACACGTATTACAGTCATAGGTTAAAACTAGAGATGGACGAACTTCATAAACTAGTTCGAAGTTCGAATTCGGACCCATTAAAGCCAATGGGAGAGTGATAGTTCGAAAAGTTCAGATGATTTACAGCTAAACTAACAATGGTTACTTACTGTAAATGGCTGTGGCACCTGGGAAATGGTCTGGGGAACATGTCACTATCACCAAAACACTTGAGCGGGCAATTGTCGGGTTTTGCGCAAGATACATTCAAGGGTTACAGCAAATTTGAGGGCTACCGAACGATATTTTCGAGGGTTACCAAAAACAGAAACGATAAATTTGAGGGTTTCCTAAAACAAATGATACTTTCGAGGGTTAGCGAATGATACATTCCAGGGTTACTGAAAACGATCCATACATTCGAAGATTACCGAAAATAAACCATACATTCAAGGGTTACCAAAAACTATCCGTACATTCGAGGGTTACCGAAAATGAGCAATACTTTCGAGGGTTTGCGAACGATATTTTCTAGGGTTAGTGAAAATGGCCCATAAATTCAATAATTATCGAATTTACAATAATTATCGAAAATACAGCCACGTGTCCGGAAAAATGAACTAGTTCGAATAGTTCGAGTTCGTCCAAACTCATAAGGTTTGGCTCCAACTCGAGTTTGAGTTCGGTTTTGTGTCCAATTAAATTGTATCTAATTAAAACCAGTCTATACTTTACATATAGTAACAAAGTAATTGAGGTTGAATAAAGACATAGGACCATCTAGTACAACCTTTATAGCCTACTCATGGACGCTACCTAACAGTTTATCCAGAGGAAGGAAAAGAAAAACCCATCTGACTAAAATGCATTAATAGCAATTACAATACAAGTTTCAATATTTTTTGAATCAAGGAAACCTATCCAGCCTACTTTTAAAGATATTCAACTTGCCTTTACCACATCTGCTAAAAAAGATATAGGGTGTCTGTGTTTCCCCGAAACATTATCAGGTGGATACCCTGAAAGAAATGGGTTATGAACCACCTTTTGTTGTTTAAAACGTGTGTGTACGGCTCCTACTTCATAAACATTCTCCCAGAAAATCCCTGTGAATGAAACACGGATAGAGGCCCTATAATAGTTTTGCAGGGGGGCCCAGTGATACCTAGTTACGCCACTTACCGTTGATTTTCTAGATGAATTTTTGACCTTCTGACCTGTTTTTTTAATCGCCCATTATGCAAAACTATAATTCTTCCCAACTACCACTATATGTTTTTTTAATGATCTGTCCCCTATTTCTTTAAATATCCAATCAAAAACTGGTACATTTCAGCTCAACATCTTTATTTTAATAATCTCTTCTGCTATGTGCAATACCCTTTAAATGTTAGAGGTTTTAGAAGCTGATAAGAGAATAAAAAAGCTAAATGGTTATTAAAAGAAAAAATTCAGAGTTTGAGACGGATTTTATGCGTTTGTATGAACTCAGACTTTTTAGAACATTTCGAACTACCAACGTTCGGGTTTTTTAAACTCAGTGACATATTATTGATAATTATAAAAAATTAAAGGATTATCGAATTTTCGAATCGATATCGCTCCATAACCCTAGAAAGTGGTGGTCAGTAACCCTCAAATTCGGCCATAACACTCAAATGTGGTGTTTGGTAACCCTCAAATTTGATGATAACCCTGGAATGTGGCGTTCGCTAACCCTCAAATTTGACCATAATCTTCAAATTTATTGTTCGCTAAACCTCAAATTTGGCCATAACCCTCGAATGTGCCTTTCGGTAACCCTCAAATTCGGCCATAAACTTCGAAATGTATTATCTGTTGTATTCAATTAGATCAACTGGACTTGAAATGTAGTTCTTGAAGACGTTTCGCTAGTCATCCGACTGGCTTTCTCAATTCAGAATGACTTGTACAAGAATCTGTTGCAATTATGTACCCTGGAAAATCCCAATTAGCATATCACAGCCAGGTGTTAAGGGCGTGATTGGATAGTGGCTAAGAGGTGTTATAGGAATGCCCAGAGTAAGGTGTTAAAACAGCATTGTACATGGCAGACAGTTGGTGTCGAACCCCCCCACCTCTATTTAGGCTTGGTTTCTTTATTTTCACATAAATGGCCTCCTTAACACCTCTCTTGAACCAGTCACGTTCCTTCGCCAGTATGTTAACATTACAATCTTCAAAGGTATGTCCTTTATCCTTAAGATGCAGATACACGGCTGAGTCCTGACCCGAGGAATTGGCTCTTCTGTGCTGGGCCATACGTTGATGCAGTTGCTGTTTGGTCTCCCCCACATACAAATCAGAGCATTCTTCACTGCACTGCACTGCATATATGATGTCGCTTTTCTTGTGTTTCGGTATTGGGTCTTTAGGATGTACCAATTGCTGCCTCAGCGTGTTGCTCGGTTTAAAGCAGACAGGGATACAGTGTTTTTTGAAAACTCTTCTTAGTTTCTCGGAGACCCCTGCTACATATGGGATGACCATGTTCTTTCTCCTGTCTTGCTTTTCCCCTTCACTGTTGGTATTCGTGTTCTTTTCTTTCCTTCTGCTTCTTTTGACAAAGGCCCAGTCTGGATATCCACAAGTTTTAAGGGCTCCTCTGAGATGTTTCATTTCTTTGGCCTTCGCCTCTGTGCTAGTGGGGATGTTCTCAGCTCTGTGTTGCAGGGTTCTGATGACCCCCAGCTTGTGATCTAAAGGGTGGTGGGAGTCAAACATCAAATACTGATCTGTGTGTGTTTGTTTTCTGTAAACCTCTACTTCCAGTTTACCATTCTCCCTGACTTCTACCAAGCAGTCCAAGAAAGCCAGTTTGTTGTTTTGTACCTCTTCCCTTGTAAATTTGATGTTTTGGTCTACCACATTAATGTGTTCTGTGAAAGCTTGTACTTCCTTCTGGTGGATTTTAACCCAGGTGTCATCCACATATCTGAACCAGTGGCTGTGTGCTATGCCCTTAAAGGTATTAAGCGCCAGTTTTTCTACCTCCTCCATGTAAAGGTTGGCTACAATGGGTGAAACTGGAGATCCCATAGCACATCCGTGTTTTTGCTTATAGAACTTATCCCTGTATTTGAAATAGGTGGTATTCAGGCACAAGTCCAGTAAGGCACACACCTGTTCTGGGTTGAGATCAGTTCTGCTGGTGAGAGTGCTGTCTTGGCCTAGCCGTTTTCTCACCATGACAACAGCCTCCTTTGTGGGTATACAGGTGAAGAGAGATGTCACATCATAGGACACCATAGTTTCTTCTGCACCGAGTACTATATCTTCAATCTTGTTGGTGAAATCCTGAGAGTTCTGGATGTGATGCTTAGAACTTCCCACCAATGGTCCTAAGATGTTGGCTAGGTATTTTGCCACCTTGTATGTTACAGAGTTGATGCTACTGACTATAGGTCTTAGTGGTGCCCCTTCCTTGTGTATCTTTGGGAGTCCATATATGCATGGATGTGCCTCACCAGGGTAGAGGCGATGATACATTGCTCTATCAATGGCTTTATCCTTTTGCAGCTGTTGTAGTAAGTCTATGACGCTTTTCTTGTACCGGCTGGTGGGATCCCTTGTTAAAGCCTCATATATGTTGTTATCGGCCAGGAGCATGGTCACCTTATCATGGTAGTCTGAGGTGTTAAGTACCACTGTGCATCTTCCCTTGTCTGCCGGTAGAATGGTGATACTAGAATCTTTCTTGAGGGATGTTAAGGCTCTTCTTTCCTGTGTGGTCAGGTTAGATGAAGGAGTTTTAGCACTGGCTAAGGCTGCAGATACCTTAAGGCGAAGTTGTTCTGCCTCACTCTGTGGTACCTTATTATTGTGGATTGAGGCTTCTGTGGCTGCTATAATATCCACCACAGGGATGGCTTTAGGAGTTATGGCAAAATTCAAGCCCTTAGCAAGGATTTCCATTTCTGGCTGGGTCAGAGTCCTGTTAGACAAGTTTCTCACCCATTCCTCCTTGTTAGATGAAGGGACACTTCCCTCCTTTTGTATCCAAGGTAGTTGTTCTCCCTTGGGGGTGTTCTGGGATGACAGAATAGAGAACTTGTTCTGTTGCCTTTGTTTGCCCTTACAGTCGGATGACTAGCGAAACGTCTTCAAGAACTAAACTTCAAGTCCGGTTGATCTAATTGAATACAACAGATATACCATGACCTGGATGAATGAGAAACTTCACAAGCATATTCGAAATGTATTGTTCGCTAACCCTTGAATTTGGCCATAACCCTCGAATGTGGCTTTCGGTAACCATCAAATTCAGCCATAACCCTCCAATGAAGTGTTCGATTATGGTAACCCTCGTAAAAGTTCGGTAACCCTCGAATTCAATGCGGAACCCAGAAAATAGCCCGATGGTGAGGAAAGTTAGTGTTTAAACAAGTTTTGGTGATAGTGACATGTTCCCCAGACCATTCCCCAGGTCCCAGAGCCATTTACAATAAGTTACCATTGCTATTTTAAATGTATTTTATCTGAACTTTTTGAACTATTTTTCGCTATTGACTTTAATGGGTTCATTTTCGAACTTGGAACTTTATTTGAAGTTCGTCCATCTCTCTTTATAATTACATTAAAGAAAATCACTGGGCGTTTTCCTGAAAAATTCGAACCAGACTACACTTTTGAGATCATTGCAAAATATAATGTAATATATCACATGATAATATATTTGAAATTATAGTTATTTTATCCTTCTATTCAGCCAAATGTTTTCGATAGTCGTTTGAAAAGGATTTTGGAGATGGATCAGCTGTTAGTCTGACACTAGTGCTATAACAGTCTGTCAGCCACAACAAGCAATTTATGAAGCGTAGAAAGTGTTGTCATCGAACATGGTGCTGCAGTTATATTCTTATGCATTGAGATGTTAACGTTTATATTCCACCTAAAAGAAACAGATATGGATAGGGATATAAAGAACTTGGAAAGACATATAAATATAAATAATAAAAAAACAATGTAAATATTGCCAAAAAGGGCCTGAAAACCTAAATTGAGTCCAATTGGATTTGAAACCATAAAACCCAGAATGAGCCAGAGAATCTTTTAGATTACGGTAAGTTAGGGAAGGAGATGCTTCCTCTGCATTTTGCTCTGTCACCTTAAAGATCACAGGGGGAAAAAAAAAATGTAAATTATTAATCTATATTACACATATCTACAGTATGAATACTACATATTGTCATCATAGTTTTCATACCCTTTGCAATTGTGGTAGTAATGAGCTGTCATTTCAGGTTCTGTAACTGTCCTTTTTCACAGGATCCCTTTCTTGAAATGTTCCTAACAGTTATTTCTACTGATTGGGTATTGCATAGGTCAAACAGCTCGGGTCAGACTACTGATCCCCATAGATTGAGACTATTGACACTATTCGGGGTCAGCACTTTTATTTATGCACAGAAAAATTACTGGATGGGCAGATTATGGTTGTTGAAATTAGAAAATACTCCCTTTTTTTCTTAAAATCATACATACTTGTGCCGAACTTTAATGTTGTAAGAGGCAGAGTCATACTATTACTAAATACTTGTCTTTCTTATCTGGGTCATATCATTTCATTTTCTAGTGTTCCTATTTTGCATTGCAAGATCTATTGAGCCCAAACTTGTGTTTATTAATATCAGTACAGGAAAATCATTTCAAATCTATTGTTAATATTACCCACTGATGTCTTAACAAACAGATCTGTTGATACTAGTCATTAGAGATGTTCGAAACTATTGAGTTTCGTTCCGTTTTCGAATTTTCTAATTTTTCGGAAAGTTCGAAAGTTCGAGTTTCGATTTTCGAAAATTGTATTTATGTCTGTATATGTTTATTTATATAGCGCCACGTGGGGACGCAGCGCTGTACATTATTAAAATACAATAAAGTCATACAAGGGGGATAAATACATTGATAGTTCAGTACATAAATATATAACTTATATAAATAGAAGTGCTAGGGCTTTGCCACAAGAGGTAATGAGGTCCCTGCCCCATAGAGCTTACAATCTAGTTAATCTAGGTATTGTCTACTTTCGATTTTCGTTTTTCGAAAATTATCTATTTTCGAAAATCACCTACTTTTGATTTTCGAAAATCGTCTTCTTTTGATTTTTGAAAAAACATCTACTTTCAATTTTCAATGATTGTCTACTATCAATTTTCGCTAAAAATCAAAAATTCAAAAAATCCGGCTTCCATGATATTCGGGAGTTCTGAAAGTTTCGTCAGGACTTCGAAACCCTCAATTCAAATTTGAAACTGGGTTTTATTAGAACCCACATTACATCTCTACTAGTTATAAGTTCATTCTGCAGGCTTATGTATATATCAATAAAATGTGACCAGTTCAAAATGGGTGCACATCTACGAATTTCTTAAAGACAAGGCAAAACTCTGCTCGGGTAAAACTTGGTACAAATAGTGTACTAGAGGATGTCTTTGGTACCCGGTTTTTAACATTCTGTATATAGAGTTTAATAAAACATAAATTTAAGAAACTAGCAAGAATTTAACCTTGCCTTAAAGAGATTTGTGGTTGTGCTGTTGAAACACATGAGAGGAAACTTCCTGGCATGCCAAAGGAGGAAAAGCATTGCCATTTTGTGGACTCGGGTTCAGCTTCTACAAACAACCCACTACATTGGTCAGTTTACAATTAGTGCCACTGTGTATGAAATCTATCTAACAGTAAGTAGGATTATTTGTGAAGACAAAAAAAGGAATGTGTTGAGTTGTGATTTCTTATCCCTAAAATGTATCATATTTGCTTAGATTGAAGAAATGAGTGTCACATCTGCACACCCTATGTTAGTTGAGAATCAATGTAACTGAGGCTATTCCCGTATTTTCACCAATTCAGTAAAGACATCAGACATCATTGATCCAGAACATATTCTCCCTCCCATGTTGAGCTTTTTGCAGGCATATGACCGTATTTCCAGGAGGCTGAACTATTGGTTTTAACCCTTTGATTATTTGTGTCCATTACAAGGTGAATATTCTTTTGTGGAATATAAAAAAAAACCTCCAGGCCTGGTAAGGTTAGGTCCCAGCTGCAGATTACTAGACCCTTTCTTCCTTCCTTTGAAGTTAGCTTTTGATACATTAGCCAGATTATTCTTTTTTTAATCTTTAAAAGAAGTTTGTACACTGAAGAATCCCATTTGGTTTTCATCTTTTCACCTAGTAGTCTGGCTGCATCTGAAACTTATTTTCCTAGAATAACAGCACTTCATTACCCCTTTGTCTACCCCTTCCTCACATGTCTAAATGACTAATTGGCCACCAGTAGAATTAAATTGATAACCGAGGTGAGAAATCTAATCGGGTTCAAACAGAATTATTAAAATTAATAAGAGAGGTTCTATATAAAAGAATAATAAATCAAGCTTTCACTTTACAGTCTTATGAATTTGTTCTTGAACATGAAACATCTTAAGATGTCTTCAAGATAGCAAATGCCCACATTGGTTCCTATTTTTCTCTATTACGTAAAACACTATTTCATTTCTTTTTTTTTTAAACATAAAAGAATGTAGGTTTCCTGTTTATTTAACGAGAAACCCAAATACCCCCTTTAAAACTCCATTGGAATTAAAGATTGTTCTGTCAGGTGCAAGCATTTAGTTTACACCAACATTTCTTGGACTACATTGTCCACAGCTACAGTTGTAGCATCTGTAATCATCACGTTTACTGCTTGTATGCTTCCAGCATACATTTGTCAACATTTTCAGCTGAAAGGTTTTTATTTTTTTGATCTGTCCTTTATTCCTATATATATCGAATCTGAAGCATCTTGTATTTTAATGTCAAGTGCATTATTATCATAAACTTTTCTGCAGTGTGCAGTTAGGGGTGACAGTTTATATATATGAAATGCATTCTGGCGCATAGTGATTACAGAGCATGTAGATAGGTAAGTGGTGTAGGCAGATCCAGAAATGAGGAGACTCCTAGGATATCTCAATTCAGCAATCTTTATTCACACATAACATGTTTCGGACCAGGGGTCCTTTCTCAAATGAGAAAGACCCCTGGTCCGAAACCTGATATGTGTGAATAAAGATTGCTGAATTGAGATATCCTAGGAGTCTCCTCATTTCTGGATCTGCCTACACCACTTACCTATCTACAGTCTTAGTGATTGGGACAGATCACTGCAGATATCCGGACGCAATTTCAAGGCTTATTAGGTTGCAGAACTGACTTCTTGATTACAGAGCATGCTTGCCCTCACAGTAAGTCATGCCTGATAAAGGGGGCGTCGGTTAAGAGTGGGGGTGTAAATGCTTAGCCTGAGCAAAACAGGCTAATTAGCCTGTGCTAATAACATGTATTCATTTATAGATTAAATAAGGCCTAGTAATTTTTCAATTTATATACCCTATATAAGTCCTCTTTTTGCCAAATCAATTAAGCCTTTATGAATACATTTTTTTCAATGGAACTCAGTGAATTCTCAGCGATATTGTTGTGTTTGTATTTGAAAAGAGGAAGACATTGGAATTACATAAATTGGTCCTTATTAATGTAAATGTGGTAATTGAAAATACACGTGTATGATGATCTCAAAACTTTATTACACAGATGATAGCAAATGACTTTCTAACAACAGCATTAGATGAGATTTTCAGCTTGGTGACTGAACATAAAGGATTTCCATGAAAAAAGCAAAGAAAAGTATCTTTGCATATATCTTTGCATATTAAAAAAAAAGCAGCTTAGTGATCCCGGCGTGCACCCAAAGAAAAATATGCTGTGTGATTCCTCACTGTATTAACATATGCTGATCAGAAGATCTACACTCTAATGAGCTAAAGCAGTATGCAGTGGAGACCTGTTCATGTTTTTTTTGCAAACCCTTGGGGAAACCCCAGCTTTATGGTTTTCCATAAAAATGAAAAATTGTTAAGCATGGAACGACATCTTTTCCCAAGGATATTGTTTTGCATATACTCAAAAAAGGGGTGGAGCATCAAATTTAATTTGTTCTCTCTCAAAGATAAATATGATAAGAATGATTATTCAGCCCTTGACCCAATTCCAATCTTTCAACAGCTGGTTTCTGTAGGGAAAATGTATTTAGACAAGCGTAATGCATGTGAATGTGGGTATTGGAATCTTCTGATGTTGCTTTCCAAGAACAATATAACATTCATTTAAAATCAGTTGTGCTTAATCTTTACCCTCCAGTTGATATTGATTATAGAATCTGTGACTTAAGATCTAATATGGATCTAAAACTACTACAGTTATATGTGTCATCAGTGATGCTACTTCATTAAGCTATTATCACAGGGATATTGAAAGGGGTCCATCATTATGTGTCTGTCTCAGATGGAATAGGTTCTCATCTGTTTTGTATTCCCTTTATCTAGGTGCGTTATAAATACATTGGTTTTTAGATTGGTTTTCCTTCTCCATACAATTCTGGCCTTGACTACCCCACACCATAAAGGGTAACTGTATCCTTAGCAGGAAGTGCAAGTTTTATAGGAAGGTCATCATAAAGGTTACCTCTATTTGATAATCCATACCTCCTATAAACATTTAGGCTGGGTACACATGGAGGGACTATTTGTCCCTACCGAGTGCTCGCTACCGGGATTTTCCAACACGTTTTTTTTTTTTATCCTAATGGATGATCAAGGTCAGTCGCGGCCAGGCTCCCCACACCAGGAGATATTTTTCGGACGACCGACCAAAGTGCCGTGAAATGGTCAGTCGGCCCAAAATATCTTCTGGTGTGTACTCAGCCTTAGAGTGATGCACTGAGATGGCAGCTTTAATAAAAATCCAGAACAAGCATTTTGTGGTGTTTAAAACAGGAATAGCGGGATTTTCTTGGAAAGGTAAAAAGTAATAGAGGATCTTAGTGCATCACTCTACACACAGAAACCATAAAATTGTCAGCAAGGTTTCTGTGTTTGTGGACAATTCAAAACTTTGTCGACCATTAAAAACTTCAGAGGATGTGCAATCGTTACAGGTGGACGTGTGGGGCATAGATTATCACACCGGGCTGCTAAGTGACAGATGAGATTCAATGTTGATAAATGTAAGGAGGGACAATTTGGACTTGAAAATCCTTGTGCTGCTTATACTATAAATGGCTCTGTGTTAAGTGAATCCCTGTTGGAAAGGGATCTTGGAGTTTTGGTGGATAACAAACTTAAAGGAAGCAAGCAGTGCCAGGTGGCAACAGCCAGAGCCAGCATGATATTGTCTTGTATAAAGAGAGGTATGGATTCAAAGGAAAAAAAATATAATTCTCCCACTTTACAAAGCACTGGTAAGGACTTATTTGGAATATGCAGTGAAATTTTGTAATCCTATGCAAAAATAGGATATCTTGGAAATGGTTTACAGAAGGCCACCAAATTAATAAGGGGGAGCTTAAATATGAAGACAGATTGGATAAGTTAAAATGATGCACACTAGTGGAAAGGTGCTTGCGTGGGGATATGATTACTGTGTATAAATACATTAACGGGCCATACAATAAACTATCTGGGGCATTGTTCACCAATAGAACATGTCAGAGGACACATGAACATCCCTTAAGACTAGAAGGAAAGAAGTTTCATCTTCAAGTTCAAAAAGTTTTTTTTCCCATGGGAACGGTAATATTATGGAGCTGTCTTTTCCATTGGGTGTGGAGATTGCAGGTTCATTCGATAGTTTAAAAAAAAAAGCTGGATAAGTTTCTATGTACTGGTATTGATACATAAAGTTGGAGGTGATCAAGGAATATTTCCGATTAACACCCTTCGTATTTTTTTTTTGTCTTCCACTGGATCAACTGTTAGGCAGGACATGTGGGTATTGCTGAGTAGGTTGGACTGGATAGACATATGTCTTTTTTTAACTCTTAATACTAAACATTACTATGGGTGCAGTTTTAAAATTTACCTTTTAAGCAAATGTCCTGGTTTCCCAAGTAATGTATATGCCAGATCCCTACACTCACACTGTATTATACATTCATACATTTGCTTTCTATAAAGTATCAGTTAATCTGTGCTGGCTTACACAGCTAACTAAATGCAAAGATGCAGTATGCAGTAGTGTGGTCTAGCCCTTATTCTAAAGTTAAGGCCATAGGTCATAAGGGGACACAAGAGTTTTAGTAAGGACATGCAAAAGGAATATGTTGCAACACAAATTACATAAAATTGCATCACAAATTATATAAAACTCAAAAGTGCAGATCAGCACAGTTGTTAACGACCCTATTGAAAGGCCTACGGATTTTTTAATCTAACTCTAACAGACGGCTTTATATTTTCTTGCGAACATATTACGGATTTTGTATCTCCATTCATTAAACTTTACTGGAAATGGAATGCATTTTCACCAGAGACAGTATACTTTACAGAGTTGTAAACCAATCAATAAAAGTTACTACTACTTACACCATTCTTATTAATTAAGTCCATGATATTTAATTATTTGCTGTACTACATTTGTCTCCTTGACATTGTAAATAACATGTAAGAGCTTTTTAATAACACAAATGTGATTTGTTTTAAGAAGCAATAATATTGAAACATAAGTTACTGGTCTACAAGAGGTCATCTTGTATCACTTGCACATTCTACTGCTAAACAAATAGACATTAAACTCTACTTATAGAAATATTTATTCTATTCCATATCTGACTATGGAGGGTTAGAATCATTGCTGGCTGTGGGCGGGAGGGGCAAACAAGGCTATTACCCAGGGCTCCAATCCTTATGAGTTCAAATGAACAAGGGTTGTGGAGGGGTCCCTACATATCTTAAACTTGCCCTAAGTATAATCATATACGTTCTTTTAATAGCCATAACTTTACTTATCAATCATAAGTAATGTCTTAGGCAATAACGGGGAGTTTCATTATAAAAGTTTGGCGTTACTTACCTTTGCGCGATCCTGCAATACAATACCACACGTAAAGGAGATTACGTTTTGTATTGCATCGTGGGATCCCGTAAAGGTAAGATGTTCTGGTAGCGCTGGAATAAAGTCCCCTTACAGAACCCCAATATAAGTTACGTGCTGCAGGGTAGTGTAAAACTTAACAAAAGCAGTTTTGTATTGTGTGTACAGCGCTGTTTTCAAATATTTGAAATGTGCCCTGAAATCTGTGTAAAACACACGTTAACCCGATATTACTTTAGGTTAATGTGGGTTTTACACGGATTTCACCCATATTGAATCTTCCTGTAAGTGTTTTATTAGTATGTATATAACCTTTCAGTCTTTGAGTCTACTACAAGTAACTTCTACTAATCTGCCAGTGCCAATCAAATTATCATTGACGACTAATACACCTAGAAGCATTTTTGATGACAATTATTTTTGTGGGGGCATATTAAGAAACAGGTTCGTTAACTTGTAGCCCACCATTATTACCGCCATTTTTGGACTTAACGTAATTTATAAAGTAGTGGCAAAAAGTCATTACCACCACCCATCGCCTCTTCGCTTATCGACACAAAATGCCATACATTGCCACAGTAACCACTTGATCATATTTATAAAATGGTGATAATTGTTTCATTGTGTTCAGTTCAGCCTTCCAAAATCACCTTGTCTGAGGTGACGAAAATACATAAATGTCCATTTATCTAGTCTGCCAGTGAGTCCCTGAAGGGTGCCAGTGCATTGTGGAGTGTTTCCCAGTACATAAAATGGGTCCTGGGGGTGTTAGACTATTTTAAAGCATTTACTGTTATACGATTATGAATTTCCGATGAGGTTCAATGATTAGTTGACAAAGGACCCTAGAGGTCCAAAACATTAAGTGCAGTACCTATAAATATATGCAATACCAGTAATTCTCAATATTATATCGTATCCCTGTACCAACCAGAACTACAGTATATGTATTAATACCAGTAATTCTCAATATTATATAGTATCCCTGTACCAACCAGAACTGCAGTATATGTATTAATACCAGTAATTCTCAATGTTATATAGTATTCCTGTACCAACCAGGACTACAGTATATGTATTAATACCAGTAATTCCTAATATTATATAGTATCCCTGTACCAACCAGAAATACAGTATATGTATTAATATCAGTAATTCTCAATATTATATAGTATCCCTGTACCAACCAGAACTACAGTATATGTATTAATACCAGTAATTCTCAATATTATATAGTATCCCTGTACCAACCAGAACTACAGTATATGTATTAATACCAGTAATTCTCAATATTATATAGTTCCCTGTACCAACCAAACTACAGTATATGTATTAATACCAGTAATTCTCAATATTATATAGTATCCCTCCAACCAGAACTACAATATATGTATTAATACCAGTAATTCTCAATATTATATAGTATCCCTGTACCAACCAGAACTACAGTATATGTATTAATACCAGTAATTCTCAATATTATATAGTATCCCGTACCAACCAGAACTGCAGTATATGTATTAATACCAGAAATCTCAAGATTTATAGTATTCCTGTCAAACCAGGAATACAGTATATGTATTATACCAGTAATTCCAAATATTATGATCCTCTGTACAACCAGAACTACAGTTAGATTAATATCAGTAATTCTCAATATTATATAGTATCCCTGTACCAACCAGAACTACAGTATATGTATTAATACCAGTAATTCTCAATATAATAGTATACCTGTACCAACCAGAACTAAAGTATATGTATTTAATACAGTAATTATCAATATATTAGTATCCCTGTACCAACCAGAACTCAGTATATGTATTAATACCAGTAATTCTCAATATTATATAGTATCCCTGTACCAACCAGAACTGCATTATATTATAATACCAGTAATTCTCAATGTTATATAGTATCCCTGTACCAACCGAAATACAGTATATGTATTAATACCAGTAATTCCCAATATTATTAGTATCCCTGTACCAACCAGAACTACAGTATATGTATTATATCAGTAATTCTCATATTATATAGTATCCCTGTACCAACCAGAACTACAGTATATGTATTAATACCAGTAATTCTCAATATTATATAGTATCCCTGTACCAACCAGAACTACGTATATGTATATACCAGTAATTCTCAATATTAATATGTATCCCTGTACCAACCAGAACTAAGTATATGTATTAATACCAGTAATTTCAATATTATATTTATCCCTGTACCAACCAGAACTTAAGTTATGTTTTGTATTACCAGTAAATTATCAATATTATATAGTATCCCTGTACCAAGCAGAACTTAAGTATATGTATTTATACCAGTAATTCTCAATATTATATAGTATCCCTGTACCAACCAGAACTACAGTATATGTATCAATACCAGTAATTCTCAATATTATATAGTATCCCCATACCAACCAGAACTACAGTATATGTAATAATACCAGTAATTCTCAATATTATATAGTATCCTGTACCAACCAGAACTACAGTATATGTATTAATACCAGTAATTCTCAATATTATATAGTATCCCTGTACCAACCAGAACTGCAGTATATGTATTAATACCAGAAATTCTCAAGATTATATAGTATTCCTGTACCAACCAGGACTACAGTATATGTATTAATACCAGTAATTCCCAAAATTATATCGTATCCCTGTACCAACCAGAACTGCAGTATATATATTAATACCCTTAATTCTCAATATTATATAGTATACCTGTACCAACCAGAACTAAAGTATATGTATTTATACCAGTAATTATCAATATTATATAGTATCCCTGTACCAACCAGAACTGCAGTATATGTATTAATACCAGTAATTCTCAATATTATATAGTATCCCTGTACCAACCAGAACTGCAGTATATATATTAATACCAGTAATTCTCAATGTTATATAGTATCCCTGTACCAACCGGAAATACAGTATATGTATTAATACCAGTAATTCCCAATATTATATAGTATCCCTGTACCAACCAGAACTACAGTATATGTATTAATATCAGTAATTCCCAATATTATATAGTATCCCTGTACCAACCAGAACTACAGTATATGTATTAATACCAGTAATTCTCAATATTATATAGTATCCCTGTACCAACCAGAACTACAGTATATGTATTAATAACAGTAATTCTCAATATTATATAGTATCCCTGTACCAACCAGAACTATAGTATATGTATTAATACCAGTATTTCTCAATATTATATAGTATCCCTGTACCAACCAGAACTAAAGTATATGTATTTATACCAGTAATTATCAATATTATATAGTATCCCTGTACCAAGCAGAAATTAAGTATATGTATTTATACCAGTAATTCTCAATATTATATAGTATTCCTGTACCAACCAGAACTACAGTATATGTATCAATACCAGTAATTCTCAATATTATATAGTATCCCCATACCAACCAGAACTACAGTATATGTATTAATACCAGTAATTCTCAATATTATATAGTATCCTGTACCAACCAGAACTACAGTATATGTATTAATATCAGTAATTCTCAATATTATATAGTATCCCCATACCAACCAGAACTACAGTATATGTATTAATACCAGTAATTCTCAATATTATATAGTATCCCCGTACCAACCAGAACTACAGTATATGTATTAATACCAGTAATTCTCAATATTATATAGTATCCCCGTACCAACCAGAACTACAGTATATGTATTAATACCAGTAATTCTCAAAATATTTTAGTTTTCGAAAATCATAAAAGACATTCCATGTTCAGGTTAGGAAAGGTTTCTTTACAGTGAGATATGTGAATCTGTGGAACTGTCTTCCTGCAGATTTGGTAATGGCAAGTTCAATAAATCTTTAAAGGGCATGTCACCCGCCAAACTAAAATTTAAATGTAACCTAATTAATCTCCCCAACCCAAACCTCGCAAGGTTTAAATTGGCGAGGCTTATTAGTAAACTTACCAGCACTTGTTTCCTCAATTATCTTATGTTACTGCTAGTGCCTTTTTCGTGCATGGCAGCAGCAGAAGGGGCTGGACTGGCAGTGGCGTCAGTGATTGGCAGAGATGCACCGGACAGGAAAAAGGCTTGGAGCATCAGCATTAGACAGCTGAGGGAACAAGTGCTGGTAAGTATAATTCAAAGTCTCGCAGAGAGACAAAGGCTGAATTTTCGAATGTACGGGGCTATTTTCGATAATTTTCAAAAATGTCTTTGAATGTTTCGAAAATCCTCGAAAATCCGATCAGAGACCACTTTTGAATTTCCCATCCTATTTTGAAGATTTTCAAACGTTCGAGGCTATTTTCGAAAATTATCAAAAATAGCCTCGAATGTTCAATTTTCGAAAATACGACCGGAAACTCGAAAGTGGTCTCCGATCGGATTTTCGAGGATTTTTGAACGTTTGAAGATATTTTCGAAAATTATCGAAAATAGCCCCGTACATTTAAAAATCTTCGAAAATGTGTTCTGAAGTCCCGAAATCCGGAGAATCCGTCTGGATTCGGACAGATATATTGGATTTCAGAACCAAGGTGTTCCATGTCGGATCCGGGGTTCGTGTCGAACATCTCTAGTGAACATGTCCTTTACAGATATTTGATGAACTTTTACCACATCTGCTGGAAGACAGTTACACAGTTTCACCGTTCTCAGTGTAAAGAAACCTTTCCTAACCTGAAGATCAAACGTCTTTTCTTCCAATTGTTATTATTATGTCCACGTGGAATCTGAAATGAACAAAGATAGTTTATTGTACGGCCCATTAATGTATATCTACAGAATATTTTTTTTAAAAATACATTTAAAAGAACTGATTCCTTTATGCCAAGAATATTTTTGAGTATAATAAATTATGATTAAACACAAACTTGTATATAGTTCATTTTTTATTTTAAAAAGAAAGACAAAATCCTTTTAGTTCACAGCATGCAAATCATTTGTATTTCTCTACCTTTTTCACTCCTCTCTTCAACACAAACTTATTTAAAGAAAGGTAAAAATAGAATCAGGTGGTGACCAAGGAATGCACCTGCTTGGGTTTACATATGGCCTAAATTTGCATTGAGGTCTATGTAAACACATATAAAGCACTCGCCTTTACTATGGAACTGCAGACTTAACATCATTTCAAATCACACTTTGGACTAAGATAAATTATTCTTTCAGCCCCATGGTAGCAAACAGTGCTCTAAAGACATCAACGCAAACTGATATGAACATGGTGTGTTTGCAAATGTCTCTGTAATGCAATCTGAACACGTTAGCAAATACACCTATTTAACATGCATTCCAATGGGGTGTTTGTTTAAAGTGTAAACATGATAATTAAAGGCTGAATTTATACATACGTAAATTCCTTTTCCTTGAACACCAAAGGCAGCAAACACAAACTAGATCCACCCTACCTGTGTAGGACCAACACCCTGCAGCTTAAAAACCCCTCCTCCACACCTTCTGACGAGTTTATTTAAAGAGCAGTGAACCCAAGAATAAAACCAGTCATGGATGCTTGAAATTTTAATAGGGTGGGAATACTGATGCTGTCTTTGGTGTTCAAGGAAAAGGAATTTACGTAAGTATAAATTCAGCCTTTCCTTATCACCCCAAAGGCAGCAAACACTAACGAGACTTCACAAAGCAGTGAAAGTCAAGGGAGGGAAACAATATACATTAACAATCAGACATAGTTTGAAGGACTGAACGACCGAAGGCCGCATCTTTTTCATGCATAAAGCTGTGAAACCCAGGTAGCTGCCTTACATATCTGTTCAGGATTTGTCCCTGCTTTGGCTGCCCAAGATGTAGACACCGACCTAGTCGAATGAGCTTTGACGTTCCCTGGGACTGCAACATCAGCTGCTTTGTAAGCATCTGTAATAGCTACTCTAAGCCATCTGGCTATAGAAGCTTTGGATGCCAATTTTCCTTTCCTTTCCCCTCTGTACAGCACCAGGAGGGAATTATCCAGTTGAAAGCTGTTTACTTTGGAGAGATAGGTAAGGATACATATTTTAACATCCACCTTACTAAGGGACTAATCCATAGAATTATCCGGAATAGAAGGTAGAAAAATTTCCTGCTCCCTGTGGAAATCCGATGTCCTTTTTGAAGAAAGGTAGGATCCAATCTCAACCTTATCCCTTCATCATGGACTTCCATGAATGGAACTCTGCAGGATAGAGCCTGGATGTCGCAAACCCTTCTGGCTGAACAAAGAGCTATTAAAAGAGCTGTCTTCCAGGAAAGATAATTTAATGAGATTTCTGGTTGGAAGGGAGGAAAACTTAACCTTTTGAGGATGAGAGACAAATCCCACGGTGGTACCAAAGATCTATTTATGGGTCTTAAGTTTCGGGCTGCTCTAAAAAACCTTGTTATCAGCGGTATAGAGGAAAGCTCTGAACTAAAATATACACTTAGGGCAGAGATCTGGACTCTCAAAGTGCTGACTGCTAGACCCCTTCGTAAACCTTGGACTAGAAAGTCTAGAATAGCAGGTATATCACAAACCGAAGGATCTTTACTGTTCTTTGAGCACCAAGAGCAGTAAACTTTCCAAATTCTCTGGTGGATAGCCGATGTAACTGGCTTTCTGCATAACATTAAAGTATTAATAACTTCTGAGGATAATCCCAATGACTCCATTATGCTCCTTTCAGAAGCCACGCTGTTAACTTGAGCTCCACCAGGTTCAGGTGCAATACAGGACCCTGGGAAAGAAGGTCGGGAACTTGAGGAAGAGGCCATGGGGGGCAAGCAGACAACTGCACCAGATCCACTTACCAAGCTCTACGAGGCCATACAGGTGACACCAAAATTATCATGCATTTGTCTGTGCGAATCTTCTTCAATACCCTCCTCGGGATTAACTGAAACGGGGGAAAGATGTAACCCAGATTGAAAGTCCAAAGTATTGAGAGGGAGTCCTTCCCAATCACCCTTGGGTCCCTGTAGAGGGAGAAGTACATTGGTACCTTGAAATTGTTGCTTGAGGCCATCAGGTCCACCTGCGGGACCCCCGATCTCTGGAATATTTGTTTGGACACTGTCCCTTTCAATGACCATTCGTTCTGGTCTAGCTTCTCCTTGCTCAGGTGATCGGCCCATACGTTCAAGGCTCCCTTGATATGTCTGGCAGGTAGGTTTATGATGTGGGCTTCCGCCCAGAAGAATATTAGGCTGGTAATCCTGAGCAGACTGAAACTCTTTGTACCTCCCTGATGGTTCACGAATGCCGCCGCCGTTGCATTGTCTGTCAGGATCTGAACTGTTTGATTTAGAAGCAGATGTTGAAAGGCTTTGAGAGCCAATAAAATTGCCTTCAGCTCCTTTTAATTTGAGAATGTTAGAGCTTCCGAGTCCATCCACTTCCCCTGGATGGATTGATTCAGACAATGAGCTCCAGATTCCCATTGGCTGGCATCCGTGGTTACCACTATCGGGATCTCCAAAGTCAAGGGTTTCCCCTTTTGAAGGTGATCTTCGAACAACCACCAATTGAGGGTTTGCTTCACAGATGTTGGAATGGATGTAAGAATATCTATGGAGCTCGGATCTCGACACCAGACTCCGAGAAAGAATTGTTGCAGGCTTTTTATGTGTGCCTTTGCCCATGTTACTCCTTCAATCGCTGAAGAAAAGAGACCTAGGACCTCCAATATATCCCTGAGAGAAGTCTGAGGTGTTGTCTGTAAACTGATTACCCTCGACGTGAATTTCGTAATTCTTTCTTCGGGAAGAAACACTGTTCACTTCTGTATTGAAGATGAACCCCAAAAATCTGGGCTGGGAATTAAAGCTGACTTTTTTACATTTATCAGCCAACCCAGTCGTTGAAGACAAGCCAAGGCTACCTGAACATCCAGATTTAGTTTTCTTTCCGAGTTTGCCCTGATCAGCCAGTCGTCCAGATATGGGATGACCTTTTAGTCTTAAGAAGGCTGCGACGACTACCATAACTTTCTTAAACACTCTCGGGGCAGAAGTGATGCTAAAGGGTAAGGCTGCAAACTGGTAGTGAACTACCTCTTGGTGTGTTTGAAGAGCAATCCGAAGAAACCTCTGATGACAGGGACGAATCTGTATGTGTAAATAAGCGTCCTGTAAGTCGATGGTTGCAAGAAAATCTCCTGGGAGAATAGCGCTCATAGCGGACTTTACTGATTCCATTTTGAAATGTTTCTTCACTATGACAGTGTTTAGGAACCTGAAGTCTATGATCATATGAAATTGGCCTGATGACTTGGGAACCAAGAAGACCTTTGAATAGACTCCCAGACCTCTTTCTTGCAAGGGAACAGGAAGCAGCACATTTGTCTTATGAAAGTTTGAATGGCTAGATGTATGGCTTGGGATTTTTCTGCAGCCTTTGGAATTTGGGTGAGAAGAAAATGATTGGGTGGGAGCTGAGATAATTCTATCGAATAACCTAATCTTATGGTCTCCAAAACTCACCAGTTTGTGGATATCTTTTCCCATTCTGGAAGAAAATAGACGACCTCCCACCAGCCTAGCGCCATTGGCTACTGTTTCTGGAGAACATGGCTCTTCCTCTACCTCTGGGTTGTCTGAATCTAGAAAAATAGGAGTTTCTATCTCTAAAGTGTCGGAAAACTCTGCCTCTTGATGGGTTTCTGAAGGAACGAAATTTTTTTCGAAAGGATTTCCTTTCCTGTGGTAGAAAACGTATTTCTTCACCCTTTTTAGTCACCAAAGCATCTAATTCTGACCCGAACAGAAGTCCCCCTTCAAAGGGTAATCCACATAATCTATTCTTGGAGGCCGTGTCTGCCTCCCAGGATTTAAGCCATATGGCTCTTCTGGCCACAGAAGAGGAGGCGGAAGCCCTAGCTGCTAACTTAACGCCGACAATACTGCATCACACAGATAATTTGCTGCCCTTTGCAGAATTGGAATATCCTTCAAGATTTGGTCTCTGGAGGTGTTATGAGACAAGTTATACTGTAAATCAGACAGCCAGCTTTTTAGCGCTTTAGCTACCGACGCTGAAGCCCCAGAGGCCAGAAAAGCTTTCCTCAAAGCTGCCTCTGCCTTCTTATCCATTGAATCCTTAAGGCTGGAACCATCTTCCAAAGGCAGAGTGGTACGTTTCACCATTAAGGCTACAGGAGGATCCACCTTGGGAGTAGAATCCCAATTCTTGGACACATCCGAGTCAAAGGGGAAAAGATTCAGAATCCGTTTAGGAAGACTAAACTTTTTGTCCGGATTCTTCCATTCAGTCTGAATACAATCTATAATTGCTTCATGAACTGGAATGGTGGTGTTCCTCTTTAAGGCTCCAGAAAAGAGCTTTGACACCTTCTGTGGCAGTTGTTGAGGGTCATCCTCCTCTAAAGTATCTCTTACGAATTTCAAAAAGGGGTCAAGTTCCTTGACCGGGAAAAAATCTTCATCCTCTGAAAGCTCTCCTCCCTCAGAAGAGGAATGTCTGGATCTGGTTGCCGAAACAACCTCAACTTCCTCCCCCTTTTAGAGCAACACATGGCTCCGCACTTTGATCCTCGACAACATTAACCAATTTGGAAGAGACCGCATTCTGGGAATGTGTGGTCTGGAAGGAATCCATAGTTTCCCTGAAAAAATTAAAGAAATCGTTCATGGATGGAACTTGGGGAGCAGCTTTCCCTTTCTGAAGCTGATCATGGCATGGTTTGCATAGTTTTTCAGTAGATTCCTTGGGAAATCTAATATTGCAGCCTGGACAAAATCTAGATTTTACAGAAGCCTTCCTCTTCACAGTAGTTGGCTCAGAATTGTAGGCTTCAGACATCTAAGGGAAAAAATAACAGAACATAAGGCATCCAACATTACCATTACAGGACTGGAGGAGGAGAGCGAAGGGGACCAACCAGAAGCATCTGCCAGTATTGCGCGTGATGTCATTGCGTACAGCGTCACTGTGTGTGACGTCATTGCGCGTGACGTCACCGCACACATTTGCCACTTTCCTCCATGTTGGATGCTGGAACCGGGAGCGTTTGCCAGGCACAGAAAAGGATCGGCCGAACCAGATCACAGTCTGGGAATGCACCAAGGGAGCACAGCGGCAACACTTTGGGCAAGAGAGCTCACTCCCCAGAGGGCACGGAACAAGACACAACCCATCTGCAGCCAATCCTCCCCATCTAGGTTTGGTTCGGAAAACAATAAATGTGATGCCGCAGGGGGGCATAGGTAGGACAAAAAAACTTGTCAGAAAGTGTGGAGGAGGAGTTTTTAAGCTGCAGGGGGTTGGTCCTACACAAGTGGGGTGGATCTGCTGCCTTTGGGGAGATAAGGAAAGGTAGGTTACCATAAGCTCAATGGGGCAAACAGCAGCACAAATGGAAGAAATTACATCTGTGGTTCTTAGGGACATATTTATAAAGGTGCGGTATCGCCTTTTTAGCGTTATCGCGCCATTAATGCTTGTTATTATGATCGTAAAATAACAATATCGTTCTTTAGCGATACCGCACCTTTTTAAATATGGGCCTTAGTGAGCAAACATTTGTGTGATTCAATTCACATAGATATCTGAATTTCAGTGGCGTAACTACTGCCCCCGCCACCCCTGCGACCGTGGGGGCCCGGACGGTAGTAGGGCCCACCACAAGCTCAAGATCTCTTCCATGATCAGCCGTTTTAAACAGCTGATTGCGCATATAAATGATATATACGCGCGATCAGCTGTTTAATAGACCAGTCCCGAACTGAACTTCCGGATCTTGGAGAAGGGGTCAGTGGCCCGGCCTCCTATCACTCGCTGGGGGTGCGGCTGCAGGTACGCCCCTGCTGAATTTGTGTAAAGTTTATTGAATTCATCCATAGTTGCCAAATTGCCAGTCCTGGATTTTGTGGTACAGTCATAGGCAGTGTACAGCGCTTGGATATCTCAGCCACCAAGTCCTTAGAGGGCAAGTACACCCCAATCTATATTTAACTTCTCCACCCCTCAGACCCTGAGATCATTATACTTACTTACCTCCCTGTGGTCCCTGAAGCTTCATATACCTCCTGTCCTAAACCCGTCATTAGAGTCCATTGAGCTTGCAGAGGAGTTGAGAACTGAGACCAGTGCTGGCAGAGAGTGGAGGTTAGTATAACAACCTTAGAGAATGAATGTGTGGGGAAGGTAAGTATAGATTTTAGTGGTGGGGTAGACATGACCTTTAAGTTCAGAACATTTCTTCTGCCTACATACACATTGGCTAGTTAGTGGAGCAATCATCTCAAACAATTTTAAATCCCACAAATGAATGGATAAATGATCTAATATTTCATGAAGCCAAGCGAAATTAGAATAAAACCACTTCCTTCTGCCATTACTTGTGTTTGGTCGTTGGCAGTTCAAACGTCAAGTTATTTAGACTTTGAGTGACAGTCAGTTTGACAGTTTGGAGAAAAGTCTGATTTGCTAATCCTTTTGCACAAGGCAGTTGTCAGTCCCCAAAGCTTGCCTCTGGTCCTGCATTGTCCCCTTTGGCATCTCTAGTGGCTTTTCCCGGTCTTCGCACGCATACACAAACAGGTTGTGTTAGTCCCAGGTGCTCGAATGTTTGGTCATTCGGCTCGGTCCTTTCCTATTGCTTGATGTAGTTCTGACTGCAAATTCAAATTAATGGTTATCCTATCCGGTTCTAGTTTGTCTGATTCCTGTCTTCTTATTGGTCTACTATATAAGTTCCTGTCTTCCCATGGTTCATTGCCCATTATAGCCTGCGGTTTACATTTGCTCATAGTTTGTTCCTGTATTGCTGTTCGGTTTACTCACTCCTGCCTGATTATCAACTACAATTGTTAGCCGCCTGTCCTGACTAGAGATGGCCATAAAGTTCATAAAGTTCGGTCCACTTTCGAACTTTCGAACTTCAGTAAAAGTTAGAAAGTTCAAATTCAGACCCATCCCAAGTCAATGGGAGAGTGATAATTCTAAAAGTCCAGGTTTATTATAGCTAAACTAACAATGGTATCTTACTGTAAATGGCTGTGGCACCTGGGAAATGGTCTGGGGAACATGTCACTTTCACCAAAACTTAAAGGGCAACTCCACCCTCATAATAACGTCTTCTAGAAATAATGGCCTCATTAAAATATGTTGATATTTCCTACTTTGTCCTATGAATTCATTACTGTATGCCTGCTATGGTTCTGGATGCCTCATGGAAACTGAGCAGTTTAGAAACCTGTACTGAGCAGGTACTGAGCCTGGGCATGCTCACAAGCGGCAGATAGGGGATTAACCTTCAGTCATTGGCTGTGATGTCAACTGTCAAATCCATAACTGACAGTTACTAACTGGAAGAACCAGGAAGCAAACACAGGGGAAACAGGACATTGTGCAGGATTTCAGGTTAGACTTCTATATTTCACATTTCAAACTATTACCGTTTAGGGTTTTGGTGGGTGATTTACCTGTATGTAAGTTTTCATTTTGGGGATGGACTTGCCCTTTAAACACTTTTAAAACACGAGCGTGCAATTGTCAGGTTTTGCGCAAAGTACTTTTGAGGGTTACAGTCAATTTGAGGGTTACTGAATAATATTTTCGAGGGTTACCGAAAATAGAACCATAAATTCGAGGGGGTTATTGAAATCGAATGATACTTTTGAGGGTTAACGAAAACGAACAGTACTTTCGAGGGTTAGCAAACGATACATTCAAGGGTTTGCGAGCGGCTCATAAATTCGATAATTCTCGAAAAAAACACGACGACGAATGTTCGATAATTATCGAAAGTCCGGAAAGTTCGAAACTCCAAGAAATCCAGGTCCAGGATTTTTCGAAAAGTCCGAGTCTGTTCGAACTGGGTTCGAGTTCGAGTTCTAGTCCATCTCTATTCCTGACCTGTGCCTGCCTTTGACTATGCCTTTCTCTCTACCCTTCTGTACTTCGCCTCACAGACTGGTTCTCTGTTTTCTGACCCTTTATCCCCGATTCTATTTTTCCAATTTGGTACTATGCTATCGTCCAGCTGGCTAGCTGGTTGTGCTCTCTCTGACTCTTGATCTTCAGGTTTCCTCGAATTCGAATTTCTCGGCCTCAGCTCAGCTACCCTGCATTTTAAGTACGGGGTGCAATTGATGACAGTAAGGTGCTACAAGCCTCCCGGCAAGCGGGGGCTTTTCTATTGGTGAAGAGGGTAGTTGATAAGGGAATACTGTAAAAAATATTGTTAAAAAATTATTAAAACTTTTTTGTTACCTGAATTTTATTATTTTACCTGAATTTTATTATTTTACCTGAATTTTATTATTTTACCTGAATTTTACCTGCAAATGTAGCTCTAAGGAAATTACCTAGAAAGTTACTTTTCTTTTTTTTTTTAGAATTTTGATCTAATGGAGCAGAAGCCGAAAATGTTTCAATCTTATGTGAACCCAATTGAATAGGAGTTTTTTGAATTTTCAATTGAAATTTTCAAATATTCTATAGGAATTTTCACGTTTTTTGGCAGGAATTTTCAAAATTTCTAAAATTTTTCCCAATTTAATTTTCTAATATTCAATTTTTGATTTTTCAAAGAAAAATTCTGCGCTTTATCACGACTAGTAAACCAATAGCTTTTTAGGTTTTAATGGGGTCTGGGTAAAAAACAATTATATGCAAAAAAAAACCAAACATCAAAAGTTTAGTTGGTTATTTGAAATTATTAACTCTTCGGTGACACTAATAAAATATTACCTTTGAAGTAGTTTACCGATTGCACTTAATCCCAGATCCTCCTAACAAAGAAAGTGCAAGGCGATCATTGTAGGGTAATACATTTCTAAAGCACTTGAACGTCAGTCTCTAAAAACTGATCTAGTCTAAACCGCAAAGGCCTGAGCTTGATTCAAACCTCTGACAGGGTGGAGATGTGTAATAACACAGCATTGCTTATGATCAATATAACAATGCAGAAACGAGAGCAGCATTAATTGTGGGGAGACAATCTTTTATTGCTAAAGAAAAAAAACCTGAATGACTGATTCAGGAAGGAATGCAATTCTAACATCAAAGGAAATCAATTAACGTCTGCTGTGTGCCTGACTGCTTGTTTTAACCCCACATTATTAGGACTAAAATGTCATCTAGGTAAACTAGCTGTACAAACTAAGGAAATAGTGGCTGCATCCTGTTAACTACCATACAGAAAAACAGCTGTGTGAATTGGCTAATTAAGGGAAAGACAAAGGCAGGACACAAAAGAATTTTCACAATGAAAACAGTTATCGCAGTTCTGCCTGTTTTTTCCAAAGTTGGCCTCTAGGGGGTCCTGTTAGACTGTAGCAGGAACACTGAATCACGCTGCATGGAACAATGCACACTTTACCAGCATTTTGGAACGCAAAATGCAACACGTTCTCACATCTAAGGGGAAATACACTTTATAAAGGTTATTTTATGTTATTAATAGAATTCCAATAGTACAGTGAGTGCAAAGAACTCTCCAACATTACATGTTTGCATTAATCCACATGATGGGGTACTCCGTAAACAGACATTGCAAAATGACTGTGTATCCTGGTTATGACCACTAGGGGAATATTTCTATTGATGTCTATAAAAACAATTTAGCAGGTGTTATTTATGGACTTGGGTTGCTAACCACTTATGGGATTGTTGTATGAATTGAAAATGGTTCACATTGGTTTATTTGGGGTGTTTTTTTTCTGATCATCAAGAGAAATGCACCTGGTTATATTCAAATGTAACATTTTCAAGGGTAGCCATTTGACAGAGAATTTTTACATGTATATACAGTATATGGGACACAAGGTTGTATTATCAGGAGGTAAATGCTGAATAAAACCTTTTTATTATAGATTAATAATGATAAGGGGCATGTTCGCCCTTAAGACAAAGATCTCAATTATCTGCCCTCAACCCCAACTTATATTTTGCAACAAGATGTTTAATCATACATTCCTTTAAGTTATGTAAAGTTATCTGCCTCCTCCCTCTGCTCAAAGAGCTTTTTATAAGCTTGAGCATGTGCATAGGAGGCAGCAGGGGAATCAGCAGTCAATTATTGGTTTTGATGTCAGCAGTCATAGCTTTAATTGACTGCATGGAGGGAGCTCTGGTTGGGGGCAGGTAGGGAACATGTGACCAGTTTTTTTGTTTTAAGGGTAGACATGCCCTTTATGCAATAACAGATTCTAATTATAGGTATTAATACCAGAATTCCATATTCATAATAATTTTTCATTTTTTAAACTTATCCAGTCCACTTTTAAAGCTACGATGGAACTACGCTGGAACGACAAGCTGTAAGTAGAGATTGGAATCAATTTTTATAGTTCCATTATAGCAGTTGGGGGTAGGAGGGCATGGCTTACAGTATATATCAAGGATTGTACACTAAAAGAAGGCCAACCAGGGTGGGATTGGGAGGGAAGGAAGGAGGGGGGGGGCTCCCCTGCACATGCCAGCAGCAACTGAGAGGACACATCCGATGCAGCAACCTTTTGGACAGGAAGACAGCTTCTACCCTTCAGTTTTCTGGACTTTGAAGAGGCACAACAGGAGAACCATAAGGAGCAGGGATGTAGGGTAAGGATTTTTTTAAATTGTACAGTGGGGCCAGTAGTGGGTTAAAGTTTAGTTTGGGGGGTGGATATGCCCTTTAAGCCAAGCAGGAGTGGCCTAAATTCTTTTACACATTTACACTTAAATTTAGAAGTATTTTGCACTGATGACATCTAACAAGATTGAAACATATCATGCCTGCAGGTCAGATGATTTTCTCTATACCATGGGCTGTATTGCATGTTAATAAGCCAGCGGATCTGGACACATGCATTAGCCATAGAGATGTCCAAACTTCGCAAAATCCGGTCCGCTCGAGGATCCGCGAATTTTCGCAAAAATTCGAAAATCCGTGAGCGGACCCATTAAAATTAAAAATACCCCCGAAATTACGAGGTTTCATGTATTTTCAAAATTTTCGAAATTACGAGGTTTCATGTATTTTCGAAAATATGTATTTTCGAAAATACAAGTAATCCTCGTAATTTTGAAAATTTGCGAAAATACGTATGTATGGAAACAAGAGAAATCCTTGTATTTTCGCAAATTTTCGAAAATACATGTTTTTCTCGTATTTTCGAAAATTTTCGAAAATACGAAAAATCCGCGAATCGGAAGTTCGGAAGGTGGAAAATCCGGAAAAATACGCCGTTCGCGAACGGGATAAATCCGCGGCTGATCCGGGTTCGAATCCGCGAACCGGCCATCCCTAATTAGCCATAGGAGATAAAAAAGACATTTTTGCATATATCCGCAACTTTCTCTGGGAAGCCTGGGAGTAAGAAATTGCTTATTGTTTCTTAGATTTAGTGGGCAATGCTATTCATATACCATGAGACTGCAAGATACCTTCTGTTATAAGAAGGCTCTGCTCCAAATTTAGAAGTGTTATAGTTTATTACCCCATTAAAAGTGGTCCACTTCTGTTCAGTGTCCTTACACCCTAGTTTATGAGAGCCAAAAATAGGAGAATCCTGCACACCTAATCCAATACAAGTAGTATATGCTGGGTGCAATGGTAGACCAAGGCAAACAGTCAGTATTCAAACATGAAATAAATACCATACACACCAGGCTTGCAGTCCTGTGTACTTTATTATGCAGCACACAGTAACATCATAGTGACGTTTCTGTACAAGATGTACCTTCTTCAGACAAAAGTGTAGCAATAAAACTACAAACAAATAACACCTTTATAGTCTCAGGAAACAGATCTCTAGTGCCATCTAGAGGAAAAGGTAAGTATACATACATATTAGAATAAAAAGACATTCAAATCTTATCTTTTAGGTAAGAAGCAGGAAAGTCCCAGATTACTGTTAAAAGGGTATGTCCACCCTTCTTAACAACTTTTAATATAATGTTCTGCTTCGTCCCCCAGCCCCAACCGCAATATTTTTATTGCCAGAAACTTCCCAAAAACATTACTTACCTTCCCGACGCACTGCCCGGCCCTCTGCTTGCGTGAAACTGCAGTCAGCCGCGTCTGTAATTGGTTGAGAGGCAGCCAATCACGGACATGGCTGCTGGTAGTTCTGAACGGCAGAGGAAAGAGGGAAGGTAAGTAAAGATTGGGGAAGTTTCTGGCAATAAACATATTGCAGTTGGGGCTGGGGGACGAAGCAGAACCTGATATTAAAGGGATTTTGAGCTAGGGGGAGGGAGTCCAAAACGGGAGGGAGAGGGAGGGGGAGGGAGGGGGAGAATGGCTGCAGTACGCATGCCAAACTTCTCCCGGAAGGGAGACAGGAGGCAGAGTCCTATATGGACTCTGCCATCCTCCTGGTGGGCAGTTTTGGGGACTTTGGGGGGGGGGACTACAGGAGAACCAGATGGAGCTGGGATGTGAGGTAAGGATTAAACTACACTACACAATGGGGCCAGTAGTGGGGGGGATTATAGTTTTGGGGGTGGACATGCCCTTTAAGTCCTTTAGGATGGAGAGAATCCATAATAAAAATCAATAGGATTCCCTACGCAACAGCATCGTCTGTCAGTCACCACCCCTTGCCATGTGTGGTACGTGGTCAATAACCATCCCTTTAAGATCAGACACAGCATGTCTGCAGGTAACAAAATGTGAGGTAACAGGAGTCTCCTCATGTTTACTCTTCACAGTACTTGACGTTTCAGAGGATCGCTGAAGGGCCAATTTAATGTCGCTCTTATGCCACTGCACACGCTTCTTAAAAGGTCCGATGGTCTTACCTATATAGACCAAAGAACAGGGGCACTTCAGCAAGTAAACACAATAGCCAGTAGTACAGGTAAAGTAACCATTAATGTTAAACATTTTGCCCGAATAAGGATGGTTAAAAAAAGACCCCACAATAAGAGAGTTGCCAATGTTGCAACTGCAACAACAATAGCAGCCCAAGGTAAATGCAGGTTTTTTATACTTAGATACCGGATCTGCCTGGACGAGTTTAGAATATAGGGCTCTACCCTTCTGATACACACATGTAGGTTTCAACTTAGTATCTGCACCTAGACTAGGGTCCCCACTAGGGTCCCCTTCGATCACAGGCCAATATTTATCGAGGTTCTGCTTTATCCCTTTAGAGTAGAGATGCTCGAAACTGTTGAGTTTCATTCCAAACTTTCAAAAGTTCAAACGTTCGAGTTTCGATTTTTGAAAATCATCTACTTTCGATCGTCTACCGATCTCCAACAGATTTGGAATTTTCAAGCAGGTCTGGTTAGCTTCCCCATCGACTTTGGGTGACATTTAGCTTCCATATGTTGCAAATTGACCAATGCGTACTGATTGCTTGATGTACTGAATACACTAGTTGCTAAAAAGAATTTCCATAAAAGGAGAAAGTTACAGGGTTGAGCTCTGGGGCCCTACTGAGTTAATTCCCCCTGATCTCTGAACATTGAACTATACACTTACTTACCAAGTACCTCCCTACATAATTTGATTCCCGGATAACAACACTTACCAAAATAGCTTACATGCAATGTATATACAGAAGTTTCTTATTTTACAAGAATTATTCTGTTCACTCAAAAGTCTAAAGACTAATTTATCAGTAACTTGAGCACCACAGCTGTCAGGAAAAAATAACATCAAGAAACCATTATTAAGTTCTGTAGATCTGTTTTGTAGCACAGACACACAGGTGGATAGCAGACCTGATGTTCACCTAAATCCTCTGCATAGCAAATGTACAGTTTGTACATTCAGTATATGAGGAGTGTATGAGAGGGTTTGTTTAAAAGGTTGACAACTGCTCCACCCCCTTGTGGCTCACAGCCTAACCAATGGGAAGAAACATTCTTCAAGAAATGTTTGTTCCCATTGGATAGATGCCAGAATTAAGTGGGGGCAGAGCTTTGTCCTTTAAGGTTTTGATATATGAAATATGTTCTTTGCATATACAGTATGTGATTGGATTTTGAATTATTGCTTGTGCTCCATGAGCAAATTGTACATACAAAGTAAATCCAAAAATTATATTTCAATTTCGCCCAGTTTCACTCATCAAATTCAATGGGGATTTTCTGTGGTATGGGTGGTATTGAAATAACAGCCAGAATAGACTTTTTGACCGTGTCCAAGAACCACATCACCATTGAATGAACATCCGCTACTACTGGCTATAAAGGTTTATTATGGGACATTACAGTCCAATTATAAATATCGTCCAATTTCACTTCCTGCAAGGTCACTGCCAGATGGTGGACTGCCATACATATTAGTCACCACCTATAGGGACTGGCACTTTCATCCATGAAAAACACTGAACAGATCAGTGTTTCCACGAAGGTTGGTTCTTACTATAGGTTTGCTACTTTACCCCCTATTTCTTGCAAGCTATGGAGTTTAAGGCTGAAGTAATGGCTTTATTCTGACATCAGATGAAAACAGTGAGAACGGCTATTACATAATTACAGGTTCTACTGCTATCTAATGTTTTTTTTTTTGCAGTCAGAACTGCTCACAATCTTTTCCATTTGAAGGACGCTATAAATATTAAAGGAGACCTATAGTGCATATAACGTTTTTTCAAAAACATGAATGAAAATTAAAATGAAAAATACCTGGGGAAGGATTGGTAATTTGAAAAACTGCTTCTGCCAGGCTTCTGGAGTGCTTCACAACTATCTTTAAAGGGCATGTCCACCCCCAAAACTACAATTGAACCCACTACTGGCCCCACTCTGTAGTGTAATAAAATCCTTACCTCACATCCCAGCTCCAAATGGGTCTCCAGTAATCCCCCCCCCAAAGTCCCAAAAACTGCCCACCAGGAGCACTGCAGAGTCCAGTGCAGACCTCCCTCCCCCTACCTCTCCCCCCCTCTCCCTCACATTTCTCTCTCCCTCCCCCTAGCACAAAACCCATTTTCTGTAGTGTATGGCTCTCTCCCCCAACCCCAAACACCATAGTAGTTTCACACAAAACACCCCCGATCTGTACTTCACATTAACTCTTTCCCCCATTGATCTGCCTCTCAGCCAATTACGGACGCAGCTGCTTGCAGTTTCATGCAGGTGATGTAAGTAGTGATCAGGGGTGTTTTGTGTGAAACTACTATGGTGTTTTGGGTTGGGGGAGGGAGCCCTATACTACAGAAACAAGTTGTAAAATAGGGTGGACATGCCCTTTAATACAGGAAAAAACGTACGTGTTGCTGCTGCTCAACAAAATATTAGGAGGTAGGAATAATCAATCCTACCTCCCTTCCCCAGGTTCATTTCATTTTTATTGCACACCTCTATCCAGGCATGTAAGGGAATTGTCACACCTTCCAACTGCTCCAACCTAGCAGTATGATGGACTCTTTTACAAATCTTAAGGTAAGGAAGGGGACACCAAACAGTTCTTCAGACTGCAACCCGTGCTCTTTATTGCAACATGTTTTGGACTGTGACAATGAGTCCTTTTTCAAGCAATAACAATACAAGTTCTGAACACACATGTATGTTCATTTTTACAGTATAATTCTCTCTTGTAATTTATTAACCTGTAGTCTGGTCCTACATAACTAGGTTACAGACTCATTCTTCAGATCTTCAATGATTGAGTCTGCAGGTTGGCAAACCCTGAATTAAGAATGTTCATTTATTTTCAGGGTTAATTATTAGGTTTAAATAGGTTTTACCTAAAATAATATTTAAACGAGTTTCAGAGTTTCACCATCAGATAAAATGACTAGTCGGCTCCCTGAGAGGAAATTAACTTGTTCCGGAGCACAACATTTAAAGAATGAAGCAGAAGAAGAATTAATGGATTACAAAATGGTTTGGGGCATTATTTTAATGAATTCGTGTGAGGGTCAGTCCAGTGGTAACATTTTTTATTAAAATAGAAGGAATAAACAGGGTAGGAGAGTAATGAATGAATTGTGCTACACATTAATGAGGAAACATCTGTGGGGGCAACATAAACTTCCCATTTTAATGCAATATATAAAAGCAAAGCATCCAAACACTCTTTTAATTAGAGAACAGGGGGGTTTGGTAAAATTAAAGTGCTCTAGTTTAATTTATTCTTTGTACACTATATACAAATGCTAACCTTTGTCACACTTTAATGCATGCCATGGGGGCTCTAAATATATTACACTATACACACTTATTCTGTGTATGACTCGGTTTGGGAAACATTCAGATAGGGGTAAAGGAGAAGTAGCATTTCAGTTTACAGTCTAGGTATTACACCATTGATCTATACAGACAGAAAATGTTGATCTGATTGCCTTTTGCTATGTCTATGTCAGAAGGTGGACCTATGAAGAGTTCATGATACCCTACTATAGAAAGGGAAACCCTGAAAACAATCTTAGAATACCAACAGGAAAACATTCATATAAAGCCACGTTAATCTACAGAAAAAGACAAGAACAAATGGACTATAGAAAGACTGGTGATGTTAATTTTAAGATGATTTTGAAGTATGACAATAGAGGCACCGTGTTCTATAATGGTTTGACCACAAAGAAGTCTATATTATGGCCGTTTGTACTCTTTTTTCTTTGAGTGACAGCCATCTACACGTTTTTATTTTCTGTTTAATTTCTGTGCTGTATTCATTACTGGGATTTGTACCTTTTTTAGAAGTTCGAAAGTTCGAAAACAGTGCGAAGTTCATGAAGTTCGGCCATCTCTACTCCAAAGCAGCACTGACAGGGCCCGACCACTCAGATTAACTATAGCACGCATCGTTGTGCATGCTATAGGAATTGTTCCCTTTTCAACTTTTCACTCACTTAAACTTGGACATTACTTGAACATATCCAGGACTTTGTGACGCGTTTCGAGCTTGCTGCTATGACTAAGAGTAGAGAGCTCGAAATGTGTCAGGGAGTCCTGGATACGTTTAAGTAAAGCTGTGTTCACCTGTTTGATTTCAATACTTGGTGTGTGTTTCTTTTCCGGTGTGCGCCAGTGCCTCGCTTTGTGGGAAGTTTGTTTATTTATAGACCTATCACTTATATTTGTATAAATTATGTATTTTGATGATTTTATGACCGAGAAAGAAAAAGAAAAGTAATAATATATAATCATGTAAAGCGCTACGGAAGATGTTAGCGCTATATAAATCCACAATAATAATACTAATAATCATAAATTTATGTAGGGGTTCCCAGAGACAGGAAAATAGTTTCAAAGGGTTCCCATAGGTAAAAAGGTTGAGAAACACTGCTTTAAAGAGTTTTTAAAAGGCAATTAGATGGAAAATGCAACCAAAATGCCCTGCTGATGATTAATACAGAAATCTAAATACATAGTGTAAATAAATTACTAATAGAGAAAAGGGTCACACCTTTGTTTTATTTCATATCTTCCTCCGACAGAGGTAGATAAACAAACCAGTAAAGTTTAATAAACTTTCAAATATTTTTGTTGTTAAGAGCAATAAAACATTTACAGTGAAAACCTGCCTAAAAGAAGCCTTTCAGAGTTTATTGCACCCGGATCATAAATCTGCTTGCTTCCTGGAATGCCCATAATTGCTTGTAATTTGTCCATAAATTATGATAATTTACTGCATTCATTTTTACATTAATAAATCTACGGGGTTATCGTTTTCTGTCTTTATTTTTTTGGATTATATAAAATGTTATCATGGTCTGAAATTTTTATGGCTAAGCAATGCCCAAGACACCTAATTACTGCTGTGTCTATTGCTGTATCCATTTTAGAGCCATTCAGACAAGAAGTCTCTTGTTTTCATGGTAGCGCACATTAAAGATGCATAAGTTGCCTATTGGCCCCCACACTTTGTGTTGTTCCAGAGCTCCCTAAACTGTCTCCATTCGCTATTGATGGTTCCAGACAAAGTAAAAACAAAGTTCATTGCTTTGACTTGTTCCTATTGCTCTGTCCATGTTCTCATGTATTTTTCATGTGATATAATTACTATTTTTTTTTTTGCTTCTCCTTTGGGGTTTATTAAAATGCTGGGCGCAGAGTATTTATATTTACATTATATTTACATTTGCAATGACCCATAGATAAACATGTGTTTTATTTTCATTCTTTGTAAGTATGTTTTAACCCGATTTATACAACATACTGTAGTAGTAACAGAAGTAACAGACTTTCTCACGGTTGGACGAAGCAACAGTTAAAGGGACGTGAAACCATTATAATCATTTACCTTGCATCTTTATCTATTGTAAATGAATTATAACATAATTCAACTCCCTGTGAAAAATAGAACGCCCAGATAACAGAGTTAAACTCCCCCAGCCTTCTCACCAGCTGATTGGTGCATTGTCACAATCGCGCTCCTATCTTTATTATAGGCACGTATGCGCAAAAGATAGGCTCGCTATCTGCTGGTGATAAGCTGTGAGTGGTGCACCAGCATTTAAGTTTAAAGTATATGTTCACCCTTGAACAAAAATCTGGGAAATTGTCAGTTCCTGTCCCAACCTCAACTGATATATTTTGCACTTTATTTCCTGCATTACTAACCAGATATTTAAGGATAACTAATGTCCCCATTCTGGCTGAGTAAGCTGGCCCCTCCCCACATGCAGTCAATTAAGGACGTGACTGCTGATATCACAAACAATGATTGACCGGCTGCCTCCTTTGCACATGCTCAAGCATAAAAAAAGCTCTTTCAGCAGAGGGAGAAGGCAGATACATTTGACAGAAATTAATAGAACTAATCATTAAAGGTCACGTCCACCTCCAAACAAACTTTTGTATGCAGCCTTATTGCCCCCAAAAACCTCGACCTCGCAAGGTTTACAACTTTGAAATGTGCTCCTAAATGTACTTACCAGCCCTCATTCCCTTGGCTGTCTTCTGCCCAGCTTCCATGCCTCTTTCATCACGGAAGCTGCAGAAGGGGTCGAACAGGCATCGGCACCTGTGATTGGCTGAGATGCGATAACAATAGACAATTAGCAGTTAGGTAATCTGTGAACCCATTCAAATGTCTTCTAATCCAAGGTTATAACTGGTATAGTATAGTATAGTATAGTATAATATAGTATAGTATAGTATAGTATTTGAGGTTGAATAAAGAAATATGTCCATCCAGTCCAACCTACTCAGCAATACCCACATTTCCTGCCTAACTAAAGATATCGGAAATATCCCTGGATCAACTCCACTTTATGTACAGTATCAATACGAGTAACATGTTTTTAGAAACTCATCCAGCTTTTTTTGGAAACTGCATGATTGGTGACTGAGTGGATATTTTGTGGGAATGTATGTTTGGTTGTGTCCTTGTCTACTGAGGGGCATGTATCATTTGAGTGGAGGAGACTTTACTTTTGTTGGGTTGGGTGGATGGGTATTTTTTTGAGGAGTTTGAGGGGTTGAACTTGAAGGACTGCAGAGGCATAACTACCGCTTCCCACTTTGGCACATATACTTTGTTCCCACTAGCTAGTACTATATGATATATATATGTACCTTTCCTTTTTATACCCTTGCATATGTACCTGAGAGTGCTAGATGCAGATACTTACCTGTGATTGATATATATTGTTGGTACATATACATTGCCATTCTGTCTATATATGTAGAGATATATCATTTTTGGATTTTGTGGGTTATACCTATTACCTGTGGGTTTAGTGCATTATACCCTGATATATATGGATTCTATATGAATTGATAGTATTATTGATAGTATTATGTCGGTCCGACTTCTATATACTTTCAGCGTATTTGCACCTTACTCCTATCATACTACCTGATACTGTTGGGGAAACAAGACTATGGTTTCTTGGGATTATTTGTATGTTTTTAGATTTTTTTGATATGTATTTTTTCTGCCCATAAGAGTTGTCAATAAAGGGTTTTTATATATATACTATCATAGAGTGCCATAGGTTTTCCTCTTTGTGTATATTCTACAGTATATTGTCTCTTTACACCTATAGAGCACCTAGCATACTTATATGATATTCTTATCTAGTGCCCTAACCATTATCTTGTTCATAACTACCGCTTCCGCCACCCTGGAACCGTAGGGGGACCCGGATGGTAGGAGGGCCTGCCACAACCTCCGCAGTTAGCTGAGGGGCCCCTGCAGTTATGCCCCTGATGGACTGTTGTCTTTTTTCAACCTCCGCAGTTAGCTGAGGGGCCCCTGCAGTTATGCCCCTGATGGACTGTTGTCTTTTTTCAAGCCAAAATGAACCGTGTTTACTGTAATGTATTTTATTTAGAACTGCTTTTTAAGGTGAGAGTTTAATTTAATCCTATAATTTAATTCCACAACATAATAGCTCTGAATGCTGGTTTCTGGCTTTAACATCAGCTTTTGCTTTAAGTTCTGCATTGCACGCTGAGCACTAAATTATATTGATAGCATTTTCACCACCAAACCAGGGAAAAATTGCCGTATCTACCATTTAAAGTAACAATAAAAATTAAAGAGGTCGGCACTAGAGGAATCTCCCTGAAACGTCATCATTTATTTACCTTATAAAAACATTCCTGCTGTATCTGTTAACTCTTGCTGTGCCACTGTACTGTCTTCTTTCAATTCCTTTTCCTTGTCATGTCCAATCTTCTAGTCAAGCTAATACATATTTTCCAGTATGTGGCCAACAGGTTATTGAGCCAATGTGTTCAAAACTGACAAACTGAAGGTTGATAAACTGAGTACAGTACAACCAAGAGGAAAAGCAAAAAGTAAAGTTTCTTCATTACCTGTGTGGGTCAAGAACAAAGCATGAGTACACTACTTAAAGGGGAAGTGCCATGAAAAAAAATAATTCGTTTTTATATAAGTGTCATGGCAATCATAGGGATCACTCCAGCCTTGGAAGGTAATACAAAAGTTAGTTTATTGCATATACATATTAACATGTGTGGTGGCTATTCAAGGGAAGAATTTTTATACCAAAAATTGTCTATACGTCCCCAGCCAATTACATATGGAGAAGGAAGACATTGCAGTTCCCCTTTCATTCATACTTCACACAATACCCAATATGGTCTTTATACCTAGAGAACCCAAGGGACCATGCCACTTGCCACGTCTCCCTATATCTCATTCTACAGTACTAAAAGTAAACTAATCCATATAGGTTACACATACCTAGGTAGTCTATGTATTCTATTTTCTGTTGATTCTATGGCTTTGCTATGCCCTGGTATGGTCAAGAGTAAGCTGTCATTTCAGGTTCTGTATTGTCCTTCTTCTTCCCATGATGCTCATTTCCTTGGAGGGTTTTCAATAGTAATTTCTACATTATTGGCTGTTGGGTAATTTAAACATATTCAACCCCTACTGAAGCAAGCAAGACCATAATGACACAATACAGTAATACAGTATTCAGGGGTGATGACGGCCAGAACCAAAATACGGACAAAATATATTTATTATTATATTTATAAAGCTGCGGTATCGATTTTTAGCCGCGCCTTTAACGATCGGTAAAACGATTGTTAAACCGATCGTTAATCGCCGATCGGTTTAAAGGGCATGTCCACCCTTTGAATTTTTTTTTAACGTATTGTAGGGCTTCCTCCCCCAGCCCCAACCGCATAATTATAATTGCCAGAAACTCCCCTGATCTTTACTTACCTTCCCTCTATCCTCCGCCGCAGTGTCCCGGCCCTCTGCTTGCATGAAACTGCAAGCAGGGGGCTGGACTGGCAGCTGCGTCCCTGATTAGCTGAGAGGCAGGGGGAGAGAGGTAAGGTAAGAAGAGTTCAGGGGACTTTCTGATAATTCTATTATAGAGGTTGGGGCTGGGGGAGGAAGCCCTACAATATAACCAAGGGGATTTAAACTAGGGGGAGGGAGAACAAAACGGGTGGGAGAGGGAGGGAGAGGGAGGGGGGGGAGGGCTGAACTTCGCATGGCAGGAGTTTTTGGGACTTTAGGGGGGGGGGGACATTACAGGAGAACCATTTGGAGCTGGGATGTAAGGTAAGGATTTTATTACACTACAGAGTGGGGCCAGTAGTGGGTTACATTACTGTATATTACCCTCACAATCTGCTCCACTCCCTAGTCTTATTATTAATATCAACAATACACCCATATCCCCATCTCCTCATGTCCGATGCCTGGGAATAACGCTAGATTCCGATCTTTCCTTCACCTCATGTCAATTCCCTTGCCAACTCCTATCGGCTCCAACTCAAAAACATCTCCTGCATTCGACCCTTCCTCTATCGAATGAAGCTACAAAAATCCTAGTCCATGCCCTAATCATATCCCGGCTAGACTACTGCAACACACTCCTGTGTGGTTTACCAAACAACCGATTGGCACCATTCTCAACTCTGCTGCCCGGGTCATTCATTTTTCTTCTCGCTTCTCTAATGCCTCTCCTCTCTGTCAGTCCCTCCACTGGTTGCCCATCACACAAAGAATCCAATTCAAACTGCTTACCTTATTCTATAAAGCACTATCCAACACAGCCCCTACATATATCTCAGAGCTGATCCAGCGATACCGTCCTAGGCGCAACCTCCGCTCTGCAAACGATACCCTCCTCTCATCCATCCTGGTCACCTCTACCCATGCCCGCATTCAGGACTTTACTCGTGGTGCCCCTCTGCTCTGGAACTCCCTTCCTCCATCTGTCCATCACTCCCCATCCCTTAACACCTTCAAACGTAACCTTAAAACCCAACTCTTTAGTCTAGGATATAACCTGGCCTAAACTTTACCCCTCTTACTACCCAATATGATCCAACCCGCCTTTCACACTCCACGGCCAATCTATTTACAATCCAATCAGAAGCCACTCTAGCGCATTATAGTTGGCTTTGGCCTAGTAGTTGGTAGGTGCAATCCTCCAGTACCCCCTACCCAGAGGTCCAAGTCAATCCAAAGAGTATAAGCAAGAGGAGCACACTACTTCTTGGTGAAATTTCCCAATTTATTTGTGCATAAACAATGATACAACGTTTCGGGGAACTATCTGTCCCCTTCCTCAAAATGCGCAAAATGTAGTTATAATTTAGCCTAAGGAGTGCTTCCACAATCCTTCTATTGTATAACTAGACCCGCTAGTTATACTCCACTGACAACTTAGTTACAGCTACTGATCTGCTTCACCTTATGCCTCATTCCCATCTCCTCTAGACTGTAAGCTATCGGGCAGGGCCCTCCATCCTATTGTACCACAGTAATGCTGTAACTTACCACACTGAATGCTGCTGGACCAGCACTTAAAATTTTTTGCACTTTGTATTACTTGCACTACCCTTGTATGTAACATGTATGTTTTCCTTATGCATTTTAATGCAACTGTAAAGTGCAACGGAAGATGTTGGCGCTATATAAATCCACAATATTATAATAATATATATAAATGTATCTGTATAATGGCTTGCACACTGTTTGCACACTGTGTTTTATAATGTACAGTGCTGTGTAAATAAAATTAAACAATTCAATACAATAAATAGATTTTTAAACCTTTAGTATGTCTAATAGTATTATATTATAGTATATACTATATATATATTATACTTGTAGGTACTATGCATAGTTAATTGGAGTAAATGGTAAAATCACCAAGAGGTTTCCAACGACTCCCAGGATTCCCTGGCTGCTTTTGCGGAGTGTTGGTAATTGGGGTTGTAGTTTTTAAACTTTTGGAGGTCTATTGGTTGCTCAGACCTGGAACAGCTAAAAAAATTGTCAAAATAATGTAGCACACGAGACAAAAAACTGTTGCCGTATAAATTATTTTAGTATATAAGCATGTCAGGGCTTGAGTTCAGTCCTGTTAATTTAAGTGTTAAATACATCAATACTATTCTGCATTATTAAGTAGGGCATCTGTAAGCATCCTACACTGTGTCAGTATTAAATATGGGGTTTAAAAAATGCTAAAGTAAAAAGGCCGGCAATATGTTGTGTATGAGTTTTATCTGTGATCCATCAGGAGCATACAGTAAAAAAGATAAAGACAGAGTTGGTTCATAAATCAGCTGGAGCAGGAAAAGATTAGTGATTGTGAAGTGTGAAAGGCGCATCTCGCACAAAATAATGTGCAGGGAATATTTCCAGATTATACACGGTAACCTACGAGAGCCATTATCACTGGGAGTTCAGTGGCTTCAGACCAGGGGCAAAGTTTGTAGTGACAAAAAGAAAAGAATACATGAAAACCTCCTATAAATCTATTGTGCAGTTTGTTGGCCCAAATCATTCAAGCTGTAATACAATCCCTGGGGGGAAATTTACCCTGGCTTTTTTTTTCTTCAGCCACAATTTGTTTAACCTTTTTTTATTTTTTCAACTTAATTATAAAAAAACCCCATAGATTTCCTATGACCAGATCAGAGAATTCTGATGGGATTCTCCCAACTGCAGCAAAAAACATAACAAATTTAACAAATAATAAAAAAAACATAAATAACATTTTCCCCAATATATAAATAGCTTTACAACAACCATTGGAGTAGTGAAATGTGGTAGTAAAAAGTATTTAAATAGTATTTCCACTGGTAAAACCCCCTTTTTTCTGTTTATTTTTATTGAAGAACGGGAGGTAAACAAGGGAACTTATCGCTCACTCTTCCACCGCTTCATCTGACAGGTCCCGATGAACTTAGTAGTCTATGCGCATGCACATAGAGTACAGAGTCCGTCGGGACCTGTCAGACAACGCTCTGGTAAGTAGCTTACCTTCTCTCCTAGCTCCTAAAGGTATTTTTGAAGAACTGGAGGTAAGACACAACTCCTTTACCTCCTGTTCTTTAATAAAACTAAATAGAAACAACAGCTCCTTTACCTCCTGTTCTTTAATAACAATAGAAAAAGGGGGTTTAACCAGTGGAGATACTCTTTAAACATTTATATGTTAAAACTAGAGATGAGTCCTTGTCTTGACTAGAGATAGCCCAAATCATTAAAGTCAATGGGAGTTAAAAAATCTAAAAGTTCTGCCTAAAATGAAGGTACTGTATAAACAGCAATGGTAACTTACTGTGAATGGCTCAGGGACCTGTGAATTGGTCTGGGGAACATGTATCAATAAGAGATGGCTGAACTTCCTAAAGTTCGGTTCGTTTTAGAATGATAGAACTTCAGTAAAACGAACGGACCCACTAGTCAATGGAAAAAAATAGTTTGAAAAGTTCTGATAAAATGCAGATAAAATAGCAATGGTAACTTACTGTATATGACTCTGGGACCTGGGAAATGGTCTGGGGAACACGTACAACTAACTTTCGTCACGATCTGGCAATTGTTGTGCCTCCGCATTTAATTTTCGTGGGTTACCAAAATAGTTCGCCATTCAGTAACCCTTGTATTCAGCCATAACCCTCGAATTCGGTGATAACCTTCAAATTTACCAAACACCATCTAGAGTTATGGAGTCGTGAAAAGTTGCGCGTCCGGGCAAGTTCGGAAAACCCAAGAGTTCTAAAAAGTCCAAGTTTGAACGAACTCATAAAATCATAAAATCCGTCTCAAACCCTGGTTCTGGTATGGGTTTTGGTACATTTCGAGTATCAATGGCAAAGATCTTTTTAAAAAAAAACACTGTCCAGTAACGGAAACTTCATGTGCCTCGTGTTTTGGCATTCCGCAAAGTATTTTTGAGATTTGTTGAGATCTGAGAAATGTCAATTTTGAATTGCAAAAATAGTTTTACAGTTTTGAAAAATCTGAAATAGGCAGAAATCTGCAAAGTCTGAATTTCAGTTTCCTAAATTTGTGGTTGAAAATCCCACCGAAAGTAGATAAACATGGTATGGTCAGTCGCTCCAGTTAGAAAACCTTCCATTGTTCATTATCTTCTTCTTATGCTAAAGTGTAAAGATCCATAATCAATTGCAGCGTGTGTGGCAAACAACAATCTGGACAATCGCTTCCTATATGGAGTAGGGATGTAAAGTAGTTTTGTCCCAAACCTGGTTTTGGATCAATAATCCTGGTTCTGATCAAAATTTAATCGGTTGAAATTAGTGATTAGAATTAAAGTTTTGATGGAAATTCTTAATCAAAATCCTTCTGCAACCTGTCAAAGGTTTGTCCTCAATAGGGTGTAATGGGGTAGATCATTAATGTGTGTTTACAATTTGTTATACATTCACCACATCATAATGGCATCTGCCATGCAGTTTCATGGTGAGTTTCAGTCCATTTGGCATTGTTAGACCAGGGCCCATCAGGCTGGGCCCACTCAATATCTCCCTTTTCTATCATTTAGTTTCTTTCTTTTTACCCCTCCTGACATGTATGTTTATTAACCTAACGTTTCTTACTGTTCCTTTGTCTCAGTATCTTGAACATGTTTATTTTTATGGGTAAATTGTGTGTGCGCCAACTGGAAATCTACTTGGTACCTTGGTGGGCCAGTCTGACCCGGTTGCCATTCATTTTCAACAAATGTTGTGTATGGCCACCTAAAAAAATGGAACCTGAAAAGAATGTGATGGATACAAACCGTGCAGCTCTGTGCACTTGGTTTGGTGTACCCTTGTTTTCCTATGAAGCTCGGTGGGTGGATCTGTCAGAGCTAGTTTGCAATGATAAGGGCCAATCAAGTATAATTAGTTTACACACTCCAATTAGGAATGTTGGTCCATAAAATTCATTTTAGAAATTCTGCCAAACAGTAGATGTTTTTTTATTGGACACAAGAATTTATCCCAGAAGGAATTGAACCACACAGGGCCATATTATAAAATTGTGCTGTTTTTTTCTTCCAAACTTCACCTGGAATTTTCCCAATTTTTTTTTGGTAAAGCCAATAACATGGATAATATGGAAAGTCAGGTTAACAAAGAGAATTCGACACATGAAACCAGACATTTCTTATTTACAGATCATGCTATACTGGTGAACATAAGTAAAACGCACAGTAGTGGGCAAAAGGCTAATACACACATAGGATAGCTAATTCACACATAACATAGTTAATTCACACATAACATAGTTAATTCACACATGACATTAGAGATGGCCGAAACTCACTAGTTTCGTTCCGTTTTCGGATTCCCGGATCTCTGGAAAATCTCGAAGATCCGAAAATCAGAAGCCAGAACGAATTTTCAATATTTTTCGAAAGCACTTGGCTACTTTCAATAATTTTCGAAAATAGCCTTGAACGCCTGAATAGCCTACCTTATAAAACAGGTGTTTGAGATCCAAACACACTTGAGGGACTCAAGTGTGCTGAATGTTATAGCATGTGACCTCTCTTTGCTACAGAGAGCTGCTACACTTTCACCCTGTCTTACTAGTAACAGCGTATACACATATCATAGCTAATACACACATATATGATAGCTAATACACATATATTATAGCTAATACACACATATCATGGCTAATACATATACCACTGTTAATACACACATGTTGTAGCTAATAAACAAATGTTGTGGGCTTGTGGCTACACAGATATCATAGCTAATACACCCATATCATAGCTAATACACACATATAATAGCTTATTCACACATATCATAACTAATACACACATATCATAGCTAATACATATATCATAGCTAATACACACATATCATATCTAATACACACATATCATAGTTACTATACACATATCATAGCTAATACAACACATATCATAGTTAATATACACATATCATAGCTAATACACACATATCATAGTTAATATACACATATCATAGCTTATTCACACATATCATAACTAATACACACATATCATAGCTAATACACACATATCATAGCAATACACAATATCATATCTAATACACACATATCATAGTTAATATACACATATCATAGCTAATACACACATCATAATTAATATACACATATCATAGCTAATACACACATATCATAGTTAATATACACATATCATCGCTAATATACACATATCATAGCTAATCCACACATATCATAGTTAATATACACATATCATAGCTAATATACACATATCATAGTTAATATACACATATCATAGCTAATATACACATATCATAGTTAATATACACATACCATAGCTAATATACACATATCATAGCTAATATACACATATCATAGCTAATATACACTATATCATAGTTAATATACACATATCATAGCTAATATACACATATCATAGTTAATATACATATCATAGCTAATACACACATATCATAGTTAATATACACATATCATAGCTAATATACACATATCATAGTTAATATACACATATCACATACTAATACACACATATAGTAAATATACATATCATAGCTAATACACACATATCATAGTTAATATACACATATCATAGCTAATATACAACATATCCATCGTTAATATACCATATCATAGCTATATCACACATATCATAGTTATAACACTTCATACTAATCCACACATATCATAGTAATATACCATATCATAGCTAATACACACATATCATAGTTAATATACACATAGCAATAGCTATATACAACATATCAAGTTAATATACACATATCATAGCTAATACCACTATATCATAGTTAATATACCATATCATAGTCTAATATACACATATTAGCTAATATCCCCATATCATAGCTAATACACATATCAATTTAATATACAACATATCATACTATATCATATCATAGTTAATATGCACATATCATAGTCTAATAACACATATCATAGTTAATACAACATATCATAGCTAATATACACATATCATACTTAATATACACCATATCCTAGCTAATACACACATCATATCAATCATAGTAATAACATATCATAGCTAATACCACATATCATAGTTAATATACACATATATAGCTAATATACCATACTAGTTATTAACACAATCAATAGTATATACACATATCATAGCTAATCACACATATCAATTATCCCTTCTATCCTATTATTTTTATTGTTTTTTGTTGCTTTGGCAATGTCAAAATGTTAATTGATCCTGCCATAAAGCTCTTTTTGATTTGATTTGATTTGATAGAGAGATAGATAGATAGATGAAGTGATACGTAGATAGCAATTAGGCTAGCTAGATCTATAGATGACATAAGCTCGATCGGTGATAGCTGATCGCATCTAAGATCAGATCGCATAGCTTCTAGATCGAATAGCAAGCTAGATCGACTAGCTACCTGCCTCCCTAATCGCTTCGATGATGGATGGATGGATGATGGCTCGCGATCGATGGCTCGACTCTATAGCTCGCTCGCTTTATTCCTTTTA
>CM033477.1:121272739-121283191 GCA_019447015.1 Hymenochirus boettgeri | reverse complement strand
GATAGATAGATAGATAGATAGATAGATAGATAGATAGATAGATAGATGGATGGATGGATGGATGGATGATGGATGGATGGATGGATAGATAGATAGATAGATAGATAATAGATAGATAGATAGATAGATAGATAGATGGATGGATGGATGGATGGAAGAGAGAGAGAGCCGAGTAGAAGGAGAGAGAGGAGAGGAGAGAGAGCGAGCGAGTAGTAGGGAGAGAGCCGACATGAAGAGAGAGAGTAGCGCGGAAGGAGTAGTAAGAGAGAGAAGAGAGCGAGAGAGAAAGAGGAGGAAGAGGAGGACGAGAGAGAGTGCGAGAGAGAGTAGTTAGTGAGAGAGTGGCGGAGTAGAGAGGAGAGAGAGAGAGTGAAGAGAGAGTAGAAGAAGTGGAGAGAGAGAGCGGGAGAGAGAGAGAGGTGAAGCGTAAAGTGAAACGCGCGGAGTAAGTCCACTGATGCTGAGTAGGGACAGTAAGCAAAGTGGAGTAGGGTAAGCGAAGAGAGAGAGAGGAGGAGAGAGAGAGAGAGAGCTGAGGAGAGAGAGGAGGCGAACGTTAAAGAAGAGAGAAGAAAGGGAGAGAGAGATGTAGCGGTCAAGGAGCGAGGGCCAAGGGAGGGGCGAGAGAGAGAGAGCGAGGAGAGTGGAGAGGGAGAGGGGGTAGAGTAGAGAGAGGGTAGAGCAGTAGAGAGCGGTAAGAGAGAGCAGTAGAGAGCGAGCAGAGCGGAAGAAGGGAGCGAGTAGGAGTAGAGAGTGTAAGAGAGCAGACAGCGCGAGCGAGAGAGAGAGCGAGAAGCGTAGAGTAAGCCGAGCGCGCGCGAGCGCGAGCGCGTAGTAGAGTAGTAGTTGGCGAAGTAGAGTCGAGGAGTAGCGAAGTAGAGTCGTAGTCGGCGAGCGCGGAGGAGCGAAGTGGCGGCGCGCGTCAGATTAGTAGGGACCGAAAGATGAAACGTTAAGCGCAGAGTAGCGGCCGTTTAGCCAGTTTATGAGGCGGCAGTTTATTCTGTTCATGCTAGTCTTCATGTAGCTCTAGTCGCAGACTCGCCAGAGATGTATGGCCGTTGTCCGTTGTCTACCGAGTTGCTTTAGCGCCGCGCGATCCGCCAGTCTTCGGAGCTCCCATGCCTTATGACGCACGTATGATGTATGTCGCAGAGTAGCCGAGTTTTTTTCTTTGGTTATACTGCACTTTTTTTTAGTCGTTGCTAGTCCCCCCCCCCCGCTCCTCTTCCCTCCCAGACTTGCGCGCCATGTGCGTTCGCGTTGCGTGTTTCGAGCGCGCCGCGCGCGCGCGCGCGAGACGAGTCGCGCGCGGTCGTCGCCGGCGCGGCGTCCGTTTCGCCGCGCGCCGTAGCCCGCCGCGGCGCGCGCCGTTCGCACGGCGCCGCGTCGCGTAGCGCGTCGAGTCTGTCACGTGTCCGCCCGGAGCGTTCCGTCGCGCGCCGCGCGTCGCGTCGTACTGAGTCGCAGCGGCGCGAGCGCGCGCGGCGTTCGGCGTTGCGCGCGCTGACCGCGCGCGAGCGCGCGTACGGAAGCCGCCGTCGCGTAGCGCTAGCGCCAGCGAGCCGAGTCGCGCGCCTCCGAGGGTCGGAAGGTTCGCGTAGTAGCGCGAGTTCCCGTCGCGCGTGTCCGTTGTCGCGCGCCGCGCAGTCGTCGTAGTCGTTCTTCGCGCGCCGTCGGTCGTGCGAGCGACCCCGTAGCAGAGACGTCGTCCGAGCGAGTTCGTTCGTCGTCGTCCCGCGCGTCGGCGAGCGAGCCGCGCAGCCGCGCGCGTTCGACGCGCGCGCGCGCGCGTCGTGAGACGCACCGCGCGACGCGCCGTTGGGCGTTTGGCGCGCGGGCGGTGCGCGCGGAGCGCCGGTTAGCGCGCGCCGCGCGTCGTTGTTCGCGCCGTGCGCGCGTTCGCGCGCGCTCCCCGCGTTCGCGTCCGCGCTGTGTCGGCGCGCGCGGCGGCGAGTTGCGTAAGCGTCCGCGCGCGTTAGTTAGCGCGTCAGCGAGCCGCGCGTCGCGCGGCGCGTCGCGTTCGCCCGGAGCGAGCGAGCGTCGAGCGTTAGCGGAACGCGGTAGAGCGTGCGCGTTGCCGCGCGCCCGCGTCGCGCGCGAGCCGCGTCGGCGCGCGCGTCCCGCGCGCGAGCGGGCCATGCGAGCAGTCGCCGGCGCGCGCGCCGAGCCAGCGCGAGCTCCGACGTTAGCGCGCGCGCGCGAGGCGTAGCGCGCCCCCGCGTCGTCGCGACAGTCGCCCGGTCCGTGAGCGCGGCCAACGCGGCGAAGCGACAGCCGCCGAGTAAGCGCGTGCCCGCCTGTCGGAGTTCGCCGTCGCGCACGAGAGTAGTAGAGAGCCGACGGCAGCTGCGGCCGCGCGTAGCAGTCGGGCGAGCGAGTAGAGCCGCGGAGTAGAGAGGAGAGTAGAAGTTAAGTCGACGACGTAGAGAGGAAGTCGTCGCAAGAGCAGAGAGACGCGCAGCGTTCGTGCGTCGCCCGCGTCGTTAACGTTAGCGTTCAGAGACGTTAAGAGCGCGCGTCGAGGAGCGCGCGAAGCGCGAGAGTCGTAGTTAGGAGCGCGCGTGTAACGGTCCGCGAGTTAGTCGAAGGAAGAGTGCGCAGCGTAGCGCGCGCGCGGCGAACGGAGAGAGAGCGAGAGTTCATAGAGAGCGCGAGTAAGAGCGAGCGCTCGAGCGTCGTAGCGAGAGCGAGCGCGAGCGCGATAGTTCGGTCAAAGAGTCGCGTTAAGAGCCGCGTAGAAGCGGCGTTGAAGATCGGCAGTTAAGTAGGATCGAAGGCAGTTCAGCGATGGTAAAGAGGCGAGGTAGCAGCGCGAGCGCAGAGGAGAGAGTTGAGACAGAGCGTAGCGTAAGGCGCGAGAGCGGGTCTAGCGAGAGGGGGAGGAAAGAGTAGGAACAGCGCAGGAGAGTAGCGTGTCGTAGCTAGAGAGCGGCGAGAGTAGCGTCACGGAGCAGCGGAGTTCGATGAGCGTCGAGGGTAGAGGGCGCGCGAGAGAAGGCGAGTCAAGAGCGAGAGTCGAGAGCGAGGAGTAGAGAGCGCAGACGTAGTAGTAGCGAAGCGAAGAGCGTAGAGAGCGGAAGGCGAAGTAGAGACTGAGACGCGAGCGAGCCGAGAGCCGAGTAGAGGCGGCGCGAGAGCGTCGGCGCGTAGCGGCGGGGAAGAGAGTAAGTAAGTAGAGGCGAGTACAGAGCCGCGCGAAGAAAGAGCCAAGAGCGAGTACAAGAGTCCAGCGCGAGAGCGAAGAGTTTAAGTCGCGAGCGCAAGAAGGCAAGAGGCTGAGAGGTCCCGTCGCGGGCGAGAGAGAAGAGCAGAGAGAGACAGCGTTAGTCGACGTAGAGAGAGAGAGAGAGAGAGCAGAGCGAGGCGACACGCCCCTGCTTTTTTTTTTCCCCCCCGGCGCGCGCGCGTTCGTCGTCCGCGTTAGCAGCGCGTCGCGCGCGTCGCGTCGTCGTCGCGGGCGCGCGAGCGCCGTTCCGGCGCGCGAGCCCGAGCGCGCGCGCCGCCCGGCGAGCGTCGGCGCCGCTGTCGCGCCGCCCGTCGCGTCGCGCGCGCGCGCGCGCGTAGAGAGCGCGTTAGCGAGCCCCGCCCCGCGTCCGCGTAGCACGCGCGCGCGCGCGGCGCAGCGTCGTCCGGTGCGAGTCGTCGAGCGACAGCGCGTACCGTAGTCGCGTAGAGTTCGCGTCGAGTTCCGCAGACCGTCGAGAGTAGTCAGAGTCGAGAGTAGAGCAGCGAAGAGAGTAGAGGAAGTAGAGAGAGCGTTAGAGTGAGTCAGTAGAGAGTAGGTAGAGAAGAGGGTAGAGTAAGTTAAGTAGGAGTAGAGAGAGAGGAAGCCTTCGTTCCCCCGTACAGATGTTCGTCGTGCGCGTCGCGTCGTTCAGCGCGACGCGGCGCGTCGTCGCCGCTGCCGTCGTCGTTCGCGCGTGCGAGCGAGCGCGAGGCGGCAGTTCGTCGTTCGCGCGTCGCGCGCTCCGGTCGCGTCGCGCGCGCGCGCGCGCCGCGCGCGAGCGCGAGTTCGCCGCGCCGCGTCGTCGGTCGCGCGTCGCGTCGTCCCGCGCGCGCCGCGTGCGCCCGCGCGTTCGGTCGCCGCGTCGGCGAGTCGCCGTCGCGCGCGGCGAGCGCGGCGCGCGCGCGAGTCTGCGCCGTTCGCCCGCGTCACGCGCGATCGCGAGTCGCGAGCGGGTAGCGTCGAGCAGTCCGTGCGTCGCGAGCGCGTAGCGCGAGCGCCGTAGCGCGCGCGTCGACGTCGCGACGCGCCGTCGCGCGGCCCGTCGTCGCGCGGCCACGTACGTGTTCGCGCGTCGAGCGTCGCCGCGCCGCGCGCGTACGTCGTCGCGCGTTCGTTCGTGACGGTTCGCGTACCGCGCAGCGTCGCGTCCCGAGTCGTCGCGTAGCGCTAGCGCGCGCGCGGCCGGCGTTACGCGCGTCTGTTCCGTCGTAGAGCGTTCCGCGCGCGCGCCGCGTTCGCCGCGCGCGCGCGTCCGTCCGAGCGGCCGACCGTTCGCGCGTAGCGCGCGCGCGCCGTCGCGTACGCGTCGTCGTGCCCGTCGTCGCGTCGCGCTCGGTACGCGCGGTCGCCCCGGCGCGTCGTCGAGCGCCCGACGCGCACGCGTCGACGTCGTGCCGCGCTCTTCCGCGCGCCGCGTCCGCGCCGAGTCGTTCGTTCGTCGTCGAGCGCGCGCGAGCCGGAGCGAGTCGCGCGTCGTCGTCGCCGCGTCGCGTCGTCGAGTCGCGCCGTCGTCGCGCGAGCGCGCGCGCCCGTCGTCGCGGTAGTCGCCGACGCGCGTCGCCTGCCGAGAGCGTCCGCGACGCTACGCGCCCGCGCGTTCCGCGTCCGCCGCGCGTTCGCGTTCCGCGCGCGCGCGCGCGCGGCGCGCGGTCCGCGAGTCAGCGCAGTCGAGCGTCTAGCGCCGGTGCGCCCCGCGCGTCGAGACGGCTATCGCGCGGCGTCGGCGTAGTGGCGCGCGCGGCGTCGCGTCCGTCCGCGGCGCGCGCGTAAGCGCGTGAGCCGCCGGCCCGTCGTCGCGCCGAGCGTCGCGACGGCGCGCCGTCCGCGCGTCGTTCGGCGTCTCGGTGCAGGCGTCGCGTAGCGTGCGGCGCGTCGTTCGCGTCGGCGTCCCGCGCGTACACGGTTAAGCGCGCGTTCGTTACGCCTGTTCGACGAGCGGTCGCGCGTAGTTCGTCGCGCCGGCGCGGTCGAGTTATGCGCGCGGGTCCGGATTAATAGACGCGTCGGCGTCGCGTTCGCGTCGCGTCGCGCGCGTCGCGCGCGTCCCGGGCGCGGCGCGCGAGCGACGCGCGCGCGGGCGAGCCGCGAGGCCCGTCCGTCGTCGCGCGCGCGCGCGCGTTCGCGTCGGCGCGCGTCCGCGCGGTCGCGCGTGCTGTTGCGCGTCGCGCGCGCTCGCGTTCCGCGCGCGCTGCCGTCGCGCGGCGCCGCGCGTCGCGCGCCGCGCCGTAGCGCTTCGTTCGAGCGTCCGCGGCGCGCGCGCCGGCCGCGGCGCGTCCGCGTCGTCGGAGCGCGTCCGCGCGCGCGCGTTCGCGCGGCGCGCGCCGTCCGTCGCGTCGCGATCGCGCGTCGTGCGGTCGCCTGTCGCGAGCGCCGGGCGTTTCCGTCGTCGCGCGCGCGGCCGTAGGTCGGTCGCGCGCCGCGCTGTCGCGGCGTTACGCGGCGCGTCGCAGCGCGGCGCGCGCGCGCGTTTCGTCGTCCGTCGCGCGCCCGACCGCGCGCGGCCGAGCGCGCGTGTCGCCGCGTCGCGCGCGCGCGACGCGTCGTCGTTCGCGTCGGGCGCCGCCGCGTCGCGTCGTAACCGTCGCAGGTACGTCGCACCGTTCCGCAGTCGAGGAGCGCGGCCGCGCGTTTGTCGCCGCGCGCCGCGAGGGCCGCGTCGCTCCAGGACTCGCCGGGCGGCGGCGCGGCCGCCCGACGCCGCGCGTCTCCGTTCGCGTCGCGCGCCGAGCGAGACGCGCGCGTCCGCGGCGGAGGCCGGCGTTCGAACCGTGCGCCGTGCGCGCGTGCGCCTCCGCGTCAGCTACGCCGTCGCAGTCGGCGCGCGTCGCGCGCTGTCCGTGCGGTCGCGAGCGAGTACGCGTAGCCGCGTCCTCGCGTCGCTGCGTCCGCCAGACGCGGAACGCGCGGCGCCGGACGCGCGCGGCGACGCAAGTCCGCCGCTGCGCGAGTCGTCCGCGCGCGCGCGCCGTCGCGAGCGCGCGTCGCGGGCGGCGTCGTTCGCGCGCGGCAGCGCGCGTCGGGCCGTCGGCGCGCCGCCGCCCGGCCGCCGGCGCGCGCGTCGTCGTAGCGGCGCGCGACGAGCGGTCCTTCGCGCGGCCGCTCAGCGCGCGCGCCCGCGTGCGCGCGGCAGTGCGACGTCGGCGTCCGCGGAGCGTCCGCGCGCGAGTTCCGCGTCAGCGCGACGCGTCGGTTCGCGCCCGCGGCGCGCCGCCGGCGCGAGCGCGCGTCGGCGCGCGCGCGCGTTCGCGGCGCGCGTTCGAGCGCGCGGCGTCGCGGCGTACGAGCGCAAGCATCGTCGCGTCGGCGTCGGCGCGCGCGGCGTTCGAGTGTTCGAGCGCGCGCGCGTCCGTCGCGCGCCCGCCGCGTCGCCGCCGTCGTCGTCGCGCGTCGTCGCGCGCGCGCGCGCCCTGTCCGCGCGCGCGCGGCGTTCGCGTCGCGCGTGTAGCGGCGCGCGTCGTCGCGCGCCGCGCGCGCGTCGCCGCGCCGTTCCCGGCGTTCGCGCGCAGCCGTCCGCGTCGTCGCAGCCGCGTAGCGTCTCGTTTCGCGCCGAGTTCGCGCGCGCATCGCGCGTCGCGCGTCGGAGCGTCGTCGGCGTCGCTGTTTCGTCCGTGTTCGCGCGCGTTTCGCGCGCCGGCCGCGTCGCCTCGTCGCGGCGCCGCGTTCGTCGTCGACGCGCGTCGCCGTCGCGCGCAGTAGACGCGCGCGCGCGTTCGTAGCGAGTCGGTTCCGTCGAGCGTCGCGCGTCGCGCGTTCCTCGTCGCGCGCGCGCGCGCGTCGGTTCGCCGCGAGCGCGCGCGTTCGCGCGTCGCGCGGTCGGCGCGTCGTCGCGCGCGCTGTCGTTCAGCGAGTACGTTCGTTCGGCGCGAGCGCGTTAGCGTCCGTCGCGCGCCGTTCGCGCCGTCGCGTCGCGGAGCGTCGCGCACGTCCGCCGCGTCGTCGTCGCGTCGGCGCACCGCGGCGCGCCGCGTTCGCGGCGCGCGCGCGTTAACGGCGCGGCCCCGGGGACTGTCGCGTCGAGTCGCGCCGCGCGCGACCGGCGCGAGCGCGTGCGCCGTCGGCCGAGCGCGCGTCGTCGCGGCGTTCGCGTCGCGGTCCCCGCCGCGCCTGGTCCCGCGTTCCGCGCGCGCGCCGCGCGGCCGGCGTTCGCGCGCGCGCGCGCGTCCGAGTCCGCGTCCGCGCGCCGCGCGCGCGCGCGTCGTCGCCGCCGCCCGTTACAGTCGCCAACCGTTACATGGAAATAGGTTAATTCACAAGACCCAAGAGTGCTCTGTAAATTTTTGTTATGTTTGGAAAAACTGTGAGTCTCACACAGTAGCACCTGGGCATTTAAATACATATGAAGGGTGAGTGTACACATTTGGGGTTAATATACAAATCATAGCTAATATACACATATCATAGTAATATAACACATATCATAGCTAATATACACATATCATAGCTAATACACACATATCAATTATCCCTTTATCCTATTATTTTATTGTTTGTTTGCTTTGGCAATGTCAAAATGTTAATTGATCCTGCCAATAAAGCTCTTTTTGATTTGATTTGATTTGATAGAGAGATAGATAGATAGATAGATAGATGATAGATAGATAGATAGATATAGATAGGTGATAGATAGATAGATAGATAGATAGATAGATAGATAGATAGATAGATAGATAGATAGATAAATGATACATAGATAGATAGATGATGGATGGTGGATGGATGGATGAGATAGAGGGATAGATGGATAGATAGATAGATGAAGATAGATTGATAGATAGATAGATAGATAGATAGATAGATAGATAGATAGACAGACAGATAGATAGATAATGGATAGACAGATAGATAGATAGAGGATAGATAAATGGATAGATAGAATAGATAGACAGATAGATAGATAGATAGATAGATAGATAGATAGACAGACAGACAGACAGACAGACAGACAGACAGACAGACAGACAGACAGACAGACAGACAGACAGATAGACAGATAGATAGATAGATAGATAGATAGATAGATAGATAGATAGATAGATAGATAGATAGATGGATGGATGGATAGATGGATGGATGGGTGGATGGATAGATTGAGCACTTTGGGTTTGTGAAGTAACTTTTTATTTCCGTGAAACAGTTAGCAACAGTCGCCAACTGTTATACGATGGTCTGTAATCAATTTCCTGATTAGACACATATAGCACAGGGCGCATGTCGCTCGAAACATGTCGTGTGTATACCTGTGGGTAATAAACACTACATTTTTCGACAGCGCAGTCTGTGTTTGACTTTGGTTTCTCCACATCCTCTACTTTGAATATAATAGTCACCTCACCCACATACGTTACAGTCGCCAACCGTTACATGGAAATAGGTTAATTCACAAGACCCAAGAGTGCTCTGTAAATTTTTGTTATGTTTGGATAACTGTGAGTCTCACACAGTAGCACCTGGGCATTTAAATACATATGAAGGGTGAGTGTACCATTTGGGTTATTAGAGTAGATATATATATATTATAATAATATTATATGATATATGTTGATAGAATATAGATGGATGGATGGATTGTGGATGGATGATAGATAGAAGTAGCAGATAACAGACAGACATAGATAGATAGATAACTTAGGGGTAGGTGCACTCTACATGATGCTTATAGGCCTGGGTGTGAGTTGTGTGTGGTCATAAAGTATCATCTTGAAACAATTTGCAGAGCACTCACAGGACTTGTGCAGAAGTTCCACTTATATATGTGCAACAGTTCCACTATCGCTTGTGCTTACATATAAAGAACAGTGGGAACTTACTGCACAAGTCCTGTGAGGCTCTGAAAATTGTTGTCAGATTAGATAGGGTGAGTTTTAGTTAATTGTGAGAAGTATGATTTAGTATAGATATGCGATAGATATCTCGATACGCAGTTCTCCTAGTATTTAGTAGATGATGATAGTTTAAATTTGATAGAATAGATAGATAGCTAGTAGAGACTAGATAGAGGATGATAGATAGCTATACTAGAATAAGAGATAGATGATAGATAGATAGAGATTAGATAGATAGATAGATAGATACTTAGAAGATAGAGATAGATAATCGATAGATAGATAGATAGATAGATAGATAGATAGATATAGATAGCTAGATAGATAGATACAGATAGATAGATGAGGTGGATGGATGGATGGATGGATGGATGGATAGATAATGGATAGATAGATAGATAGATACATAGATAGAGATGGATGGATGGATGGGATGGATGGATGGATGGGTGGATGGATGGGTGGATGGATAGATTGAGCACTCTTGGGTCTTGTGAAGTAACTTTTATTTCTGTGTAATAGTTAGCAACAGTCGCCAACTGTTACAGGGAAATAGGTTAATTCACAAGACCCAAGAGTGCTCTGTAAATTTTTGTTATGTTTGGATAACTGTGAGTCTCACACAGTAGCACCTGGGCATTTAAAACATATGAAGGGTGAGTGTGACACATTTGGATTAATTATTAGAGGATTAATATAATATATATATCATATTATATATTAGGATATATATGAGATCAGATATATAGATGGATGGATGGATTGATGGATGGATAGATAGATAGCTAGGCAGATAGACAGACAGACATAGATAGATAGATAGATAGATAGATAGATAGATAGATAGATAGATAGATAGATAGATAGATAGATAGATAGATAGATAGATAGATAGATAGATAGATAGAGATGATAGATCAATAGATGATATAGACAGACAGATAGATGTGGATAGATTAGATAGATCGAAGAAGATAGATAGATAGATAGAAAGATAGATAGATAGATAGATAGATAGATTAGATAGATGGATGGGGAGGATAGATTGAGCACTTTGGGTCTTTGTGAAGTAACTTTATTTCCGTTGTTAACAGTAGCAACAGTCGGCCAATGTTACAAGGAATTAGGTTAAGACCAAGAGGTGCTCTGTAAATTTTTGTTCATGTTGGATAACTGTGAGTCTCCAACAGTAGCACCGTGGGCCATTTAAATAATATTAAGGGTTGAAGGGTGAGTGTACACTCACCCTTCATATTAGAGTTTGAGTATATATATATATATATATATATATATATTATATATATATATATTAGTATATATGATTAGATATGATTGATAGATATATAGATCGGATGGATGGATCGATAGATAGAGGGATATAGACGGACAGACGGTGCAGTC